>CM049417.1:6367500-6375000 GCA_026929865.2 Hyperoplus lanceolatus | reverse complement strand
GCATTATGACAAGAAAAAAGTTGAAAAATATAAGAATAAACTAAAGTAAGAATAAGTAAGTGGTAGTAACAGCTAAGTGATTTAGAATGCCCTGTTGTTCAAATGCATTTCAGAGATATCCTCCATTACCTCGGTGGCTCAGTGTTTTACAGCAAGTCATTAAGATGTGTTCAAGTTTTTAATCTGATACAGACATTAACAATCGAGTAGATACTTTTACTATGCGTTAATGAGAACAGATGGAGTTGACTATGTGACACACACACACACACGCACACACTATGATTTTATGTGACATAACCACTTTACGACTTTGCAATTGTTTTTTGTCTAAAGTTTACGAGGAATTCCTTTGAATTGTCTCTTTCATTTAAGCAATAGCACACTCGAGGTCGCATGTTGTCGCTCTATATCAGCACTGCTATGATTCGGTCGTAGGTACAAGGCCGCAGGCCGAGTGCCGAAGAGAAATATCTCATAAACTGTAATGCAAGACAAATCCATTAGACAATCACGTATTTAAGGTTTATTTAAAGTAAATAAAGTAAATAGTTGACAAAGATTGAAGGACAATTTTCTTGAACAAGGCCTAGCAGATCTAATGGTTTTACCTGCAAAGCTCACAATGACAAAGTCACCATCATCCTCTTTCTGGCCATCTGAACTCTCATCAGTGGTGTCGTTAAGTGGAATTGAGATGTCACTCTCTCCTGAGCTACTGTAGACAATCACTTTCTTTTGGTGACCAGCGTATACAGCCATGCCACTGGCACAACTCTCAGAAATGTACTTTGCCCTAGTTGCTCCGTGCTTGTGGAACCAACTGCCACCTGACAAATGTGATTCCCCCTACATTTCTGCCTTTAAATCAAGGCTCAAAACCCATCTGTACACCCTGGTGTTTCCTCCCCATTAACTATCTTACCTCTGCACTACTATCTTTGTTTATATGTGGATGTCTGGGCTTTATGTCCTTTATTTTTGTTATTGTTATTTTACCTTACTTGTTTACCTGCTGAATGCACTACGTTCACCACTTAGGACAGTGCAAACTGTTATAAATTTGCTTTTATAAATACATTTTACTTACTTACTTACATACTTACTTATAACTCACCTAGGCCCTTTGGCACAAATCACCTCAACCTCAGAAATTTGGATAAAAAGCATGATGCAGCAGTTTAGGCCTGACATCGTGCTAACTGTATAGACTCAACATGTAGCATACTAAAGCACTAAAACATGTGTGAAATGTTTTCAAACATGTCTATAATTGTTCAGACACAATAATCAAAAAACCTTGACCATGGAAATTTTACTTTGAAAGGCAAAGTTTTTTGAGCTTAAATGTGCTTATATCTTATTCCATGTTTCTCCCTTCTTTACAGGATGAGTTAAATGGATGGCTCTTCTTAAATATGTGGTCACATTTCCAATTTCTTCCACGATTTTCTAGAAACAAGGGGTTGCACAACTTCCAAACGGCACAACTTGCCCCACTCTCCCCTAAGCCTAATGAATAAAATCAGTTTAAAATATGTATGTTCAAGGTGGAAAATATCTGGTCAAGGTGCAAACAAATCCTTCCGTAATAACCTTTATAATAGTGCTAACAATGATTATGTAAAGCTTATTTGATGGTGCTTTAGAACATTAGATTTCAGTTCAGAGGATTGAAAAAAATAAGAATGTTGAGAGCATGGCCATTAAAGATTAAAGAGAAATTTAAAGATGCAAACAGACAAGGTTTAGTCAACATCTTATATTTTGGACCTTTTATTTAAACTAGTATGAAAAAAGACAAGTTATGGAAGCAAATTAGCCAAGTAATTTCAAAATTGACCAGACTTTGAATTTTTTTTTTTTGTATGCCAGATGGTGGGTTGAAAAACTTGATCATATCTGATCATAAAGAAAATATATGAACTTTTTTTTACTAAGAACTCTTATACTGACTTCTGTCATACGTTTGTTTCAAAGTGTGCTAAAGAACATGGACTTGTTTACAGTCCCGTTTATTTTCCTGGGAATATAGTTAAGATCTGAAAATGTGATATTTTAATATTCAAATTCTGACGTCAATGTGGCAACCTCCAGGTAACATAAACAGGGTCAGTAGACGGTTGTGATTCAGTCATCAGAGCAGAGGGAAATTGAGGAGAAGCTGGAATCAGAAGATGTAAGTTAAGACTCTGCTATATTATTTGAGTTGGCTTTCCAAATAACTAATTATTTAACTTTATTAATTCAACCATCTGTGCATGTATTCAAGTTAGTTTTACTTTGCGTATATATCCTTTTTATTTGTATGTATTCATTATCATTTTATCATCATTTATTTGTATTTCATTACTTTTAATATGACCTTTTGTTTTTACTCACTATTCTCTCTTTTAATATTTTATCTTTTAATCCTTTATTTTAATTGTATTCATCTACTTTTCTTGGCTCCTGCCTTTGGTGTTTCCCTATTTGAAAATGATAAGATTTATTATGGTGTTTCCTCCATTCTGCTTTTATTGATGCGCAGTTATCTGTGTGGTTGATTTGTTTATATTGTGTTGATCGCTGGTGTGATATTGTGTTGCACCATATCCCAACAGGTGATTCTGTCATTGTGTCCAGGACAAAAACATTTAGTTTTCTGCATTTCACTATTTACATAAAGAGGCTGTAGACTGTAAAGCAAACAAAACAAAGTGTTTAATCTGGTTGGGCTCTGACTTGACTACTTCCCATTCATTTATATTTTTCTCTCACTAGATTTCTGCAGTCCTGACGGAGTGGGAAAGATTTTTATATTCTGGACATCAGAGTATTTCCTAAACCTCAAAGACAAGCTGTTAGAATAACTCTGTTTCACTAAAATATCAGTTTCCTCTGACAGAGCTAAGATGCAGTGGAGTCTGTTTCTGCTCATTCTGATGGGTAAGTGGATCATCTTATCAGCTCTACGGCAGCACCACTGCTCCCATGTTAGCAAACATTTCTACAGTTTAATTTGGAGTCTAACAACTCATTCTTATTAAGGAGAGACAATGCAGGTGAATATGGTAACATATTAAACTCATAGATATCATCATGAAACTTTGCCAGTTAATTACTTTCATTTAAACAAGTATTTGATGTGTTACATTATTTTCTGAAATGCTTGAATAAATATTCCCATTAAAAATATCTTACACATTTTGCATGAGATTGCATCTCTTTAAAAACCAAAAATCCCCAGTCCATGTTGGATAAGGCCTGAGTTCAAATCTTTATTTCATTTTTGAAAACATTTTACAGAAGCAATTTGAGGTGCATTCTTATTTCATATTATACATCACAAACTAGTATGTCTTTTAAATAATGCATTTTCAGCATGTTTTTTTTATCATAAATCAGACATATGAACAAATCCTTCTGTAATAACCTTCAGAATAGTGCTAACAATGATTATGTGAAGTTCAGTTGATGTACATGCTCTTGAAGTTAAGATTCTTGGTTCAGAGTATTGAAAAAATAAATGTTTTTGAGATAAGGGAATTAAAGATTGTTGAACAGTATATGAGAAATATACAGATGCAAACAACAAGGTTTAGTTAAATAAATGCCTAAATGTACATTTTGAACATTTTATTTATACTAGTCTGAAAGAAGACGTGCTTCCTTGCTTGAAAAAGTGTCTCGCTTCAATAAATTAGACTCGGAGCCAAATTTATTTTAAGAGGATGTTTTAAGTAGTGGTCTGACCAGGGTATTAAAGGTTTTAATTTCATAAACATGTTTTTCGTGCGATCGGTTTCACACTACAGTATTCTCTCTGGTTTTAGGTCAGGGTTCTTTCTTCACATGTCAGCTCTACGAGTACCACTTTGTTAATAAGAACAAAACCTGGGATGAAGCCCAGAAGCACTGTAGAGATAAGTACACAGACCTGGCCACAGTGTATGACATGAAGGACATGAAGGACATCAAGAAGAAACTCAATGCATCTACACAGAATGAAGACGAAGCCTGGATTGGGCTGTACAACACAGCAGATGAAGGAAAAAACAGAACGTGGCACTGGTCTCTGCCAGGGGTGGAGCATTATGCAGATGAGGATAAGTGGGACAAGAGCGAAACAGATGTAGTGCCTGAACCTAATGATAAGAGCGGTATTGAGGACTGTGGGATACTGAAGACGAACACTACTTTTGCGGACGTCTTGTGTTGTGAGAATTATGCATTCATCTGCTACGATGGTGAGCATTCGTAGCTAATACTTCTTCAACTTCTAACTGAATCACGTAATACTGTTCATGTCATTGAGCGATCCACAATGTTACACCAATACTCTGCCACTATCTGATCTGAACTGGAATCCAGAGAAATAAATCAATGTTTGATATGAGTTTAGCAATAAAAAGAGAATTAAATAAGACTATATGCCTTGATGTGTAATATAAGTCAAGACATGTATGGTGATGGAAGTTGTTTTTTGATCATTCCACAGAAAAAAATAAAAAAAATAAAACATTTCATGTGTATAAAGAGAATGATGAAAGAAAGAACTGGACTGAGGCTCAGAGCTACTGCAGGAAAAGGCACACTGACCTGATCAGCGGACTCAGTCAGTTAAAGGATGCCCAGAATGTAATCAATGCTCAAATTGGTTCGACGACAGCCAAGAGATTCTGGATCGGCCTGTTCGCAGACACCTGGGGGTGGTCTAATGGCAGCACGTCCTCTTTCAGAAACTGGAACGATTCTATTGAAGCTGAACAGAAGGACGAGAACTGCACCACTGTAACAAACACTGGACAATGGGTCTCCGATACCTGTACCAAAAAACACCCCTTCTTCTGCTATGAAGGTGAGTTATGCAAAGGTCTATCTCAACTGTTGGGACATAGGGACAGAATTGTTTTATATGAATGTTAAAAATCCCTATCGAAGCTCAGTGTTTTCAACTGTTAACTGAACAAAGTTGCTGGTATGATCCTGTATTTGTCTCAATTTCTTCCACTACAGACAAAGTGATCCTGATCAAGCAGAACAAGACCTGGGAGGAAGCCTTAAACTACTGCAGAGAGAAACACTATGACCTGGTCTCCATCATTAACCCTGTGGAGCAGATATACGTCCAAGAGAAAGCCAAGGAGGCCAACAGTCCCTACGTCTGGCTGGGACTGCGCTACACCTGCACTCTGGGTTTCTGGTTCTGGATCAGTGACGAGGTGGTCGACTATGAGAACTGGAATGGGACTGAAACAAATAGATGTGACCATTCTGGAGCCATGGACAAAGAGGGGAAACACAAGTGGTTCAAAAAGCCTGATCAAGAGAAGTTTAATTTCATCTGTTCTATGTGTTAGAACCCCATCCTCCTCACTGGTAGCAGACTGTTAAATCAATTACTCAGTTTGTATTTGGCTGTTTATTAGTTTAGAATATGTTTGCTCTATATAAAGTGTGTTCAATCTTTGGGTTTATTAAGGGGCATTCTGGGAAATGTAGTAATAATGACTTGGGGATGAGGGAAACAAGTCACGATCAGACTTAATAACTGCAGTTTGCATTTGGAGGAAAGGTGGCCACACGTCAGTCAGTTACAATGTGGTAACTGATTGGACTTCACCTGGTTGTGGACTAACCAATCCAGCGTGGGCAATCTCTGTGTTTAGTTTGGTTATTAAAGTGAATAGTGATATTTTCCTTAAAGTTAGTTAATTGTAGTTCTAATTTTAAGAGTTGTATTTTGTATTTGATTTAAACAGAATCCATTCCCCTTGATTTTGTTTTGTAATATGTTTTAACATTCTTGTTTATTTTAACCAATTCCATCTGCTTTTATGTTGCTTCCTTTACCCCTAGAAAGCCGATCGTAACATTAAAGGCCTACTTCACCGGTGGGAATATGAAGGTGTATTAAATATAGGGTTAAAAAAAACACTCTTTCTGCCTTTTCTCAGGCTACGATGAACCAATTTCAAAAAAAATTTGCACATTTATACTACATAGGATCTCAGAATTCAATACACCTTCAAATTCCCACCGGTGAAGTAGGCCTTTAATGACATCTCAGAAAGTCTGTTAAAAGATACAAGGAATTAAAGTTATTGTAACTTGAAAATGTTATTTTTTTTGAAAAAGAAAAAAAGAAAGCCGTCGTAACACTATGTCAGTCAAAACATGCAATGTTCTATCACATTATTGAGGGGATTTGTTAGCCAGATGGAATAGGAATCACCGATTTATACTAGTTTGCCTAAGTAAACAATTAATACAATGTGAAATATCTTTTGATGTTGTGATTTAAATCTGGTGATGGGTTTATTATTAAACCATGTGTGTGTGATAATTATATACTTGGAGTTTTGTTGCTTGAATAAATTGTTAACCATGTACTGTCGTCTTTTTTCATGGGCTTTATTACTGTTTTATATCAGCACATGTATTTGCAAAGTGTTTACTAGTAGTTGTATTTCATAATCGTTTTGTTATATTTGTATTTTTAAAGGAGGATGTGTGCCCTAAAAGGCTGAAACACTGCTTACTTTACATTACTTTAGAGACTTTGTCATCTCTTGCTTCGAAAGTAAAAAGTCACCTTCACTACTTTAGACAGTTAAAGATATTCAAAGATATTTGCTAGTGCTAAGGATGCACTGAGGGTTAACCTATCTATTCAAATGACCAGCAGACACTTAGTGAAATCTTAAGAGTTTAAAATCAAGAAAGTGTTGTCCAAATGTGAAGAGTTATTTAAAAGCCTTCAAAGATGGAGACTAGATGTCGACATTAGATGTTATGCTTTGCTGCAAACCACAGTGTGCACTAGTTTGACTAGAGCTGTATTTCCGCCTCAGGTCAAGTAATGGCAGCGTTTGTTTCCCTTGCGCTATTTTGTGTTCATGCAAATGTGATGTTATTCCAGGAACTTTGCTGTGTCACATAGAGACAGCTCCGTACATTTGAATATTCAAATGCTGACGTCGATGTGGCAACCTCCAGGTAACATAAACAGGGTCAATAGACGGTTGTGAGCAGCAGTGGCAAACTTAGCCGTTTTGGGGCTCCAGGTGAACAGTCATTTGGGGGCCATTTCATCTAATATACCTTATATCACACATAATGAGATACTCCATACAAGGGATGAACAGAAGTCACTAGCTTTTTTTCATTTTGGATCGGACTACTCAGGTACATGTCAGAGATCTAAGATGATCACACATCAAAGGGTCAAACTGAGCCATTAACTGAACCTGACCCAAGACATGTCCATTGCCTGGTTATAAAGTGTGACCACAGAGAGGAAGCTTTCTCTCTGACAGGAAGTTGATGATTGTCACTAGGTCTAGACCAATATGACTTTGCTATCAATGAAATGTGTTGTTTTATTTTAAAAATCCACAGTGAATTACAAAATAGCCTGTGTCCACAACAGGCTATTTGAAATAAAATCTTAAAATATTTAAAAAAGAATTAGGTTAAGCATGGATAGTAGAGTGTGCAGGGGAGAGAGAAAGATAG
>CM049417.1:6340000-6360000 GCA_026929865.2 Hyperoplus lanceolatus | reverse complement strand
GGGGGGGACGCCCTACCAACTTAGCTAAGGGCGCCCCCTGACCCTGTCTGTCTCCCCATTTCAAGTCTGTACTATCTAATAAAGCTTGAAAATGGCAAAAAAAAAATCTTTAAAAAAAGAGGGCACCTGTGTATTCATAACAATGAGTCACAAACTCCCCCATGAGAATGATGCCTTTATGGAGTCTTGTTAATGTACAGGAATTTATATGGAAGCCAGCAGCGTTTATATTGACGTATAAAACAACCACAACACATTCCCCCCCAACATGTCAACCCCTTAAAGTCATAAATTACAACGCATAGCTGCTCTGTAGGTCGCTATTCAAGTGCTCACAGCTGACAGGTGCAGGGCTGCTGTATGCAAATGTATATACTGACATAAGTGTGTGTGTGTGTGTGTGTGTGTGTGTGTGTGTGTGTGTGTGTGTGTGTGTGTGTGTGTGTGTGTGTGTGTGTGTGTGTGTGTGTGTGTGTGTGTGTGTGTGTGTGTGTGTGTGTGATGTAAGTGCTTTAGAAGTTGATGCAAGTATGTAGTATACACTGACATACCGTATGTGTGTATGTAAAGTTTGAAATATTGCAAGAATTCCTTCATTTGTTGTTTGGAGATGGCTGGTAACAGAGATATGTCCATTGACAAGACAAAACAAACCCTGCATTCCAATACCCATACTACCTACTATTTAGTATGGTAGAAAAAACATTTAGGATGTCCCGATTCTTGTGCCCAGATTTAGTATGGTTAGAAATACCTGGATGTCTACTACATCCGGTGTTAAGAAAAAAGCATGCTATTTGGGCGACTCTGACCCACAATCTAGTGCGCACCGGAAGTGACATCACGTCGACGGAACCTCCATATGAAAATAACCGGATATGCAACGGATATAAAAGCAAGAGGCACGATCAAGGCGCAATGTTATGATGAAATAAAGTAAGTAAAAGCACGTCTCAAGTGTATGCCTACTGCATACTAACTAGATTATTTTTATGGTCAGATGTAGCATGTAGAATAGAAAAAAGAAAGAGTATGCTATTCGGAACGCAGGGAATGTTTTATTTAATGTGGGGGTGTTTGATTTTTTCGCCCTGGAGGAATCACCACACAGTCAATAAAGATAAGGACTGTTGCAACATGTACCACACACACAAGACACAGATCTCACTTTGATACACTTCAAATAGCGATATTGTCTGAGGCTGTTAATGTGTGTAGATGTGTGTGTGTGTGTGTGTGATGGAAAGAGATAGCAGCTAAGGTTAGAGCCCTGAGGACATAGGTATTTTCAATGAAGCTGAAAAGGCAATGTGCTTTTTTGTGCAACATATATTTCCAAAACTGTTTTGAAAACCCCAAATTAGATAAATGCATTTTATCACACACTTAGCACTATTTTGTTGGTTTTTAAATGTTGTTTAATGACTTAATTATCCCTGATTAGTCTGATAATCTACAACACTGTGTGTGTGTGTGTGTGTGTGTGTGTGTGTGTGTGTGTGTGTGTGTGTGTGTGTGTGTGTGTGTGTGTGTGTGTGTGTGCGCATCAGGATGTGTTGTGTGTGCTCCTTTTTGGGCCCGTATGACATCGTAAAAATCAAACATCAGACTCACCCTGCTGCCTTTCTCTGGATGGCACTTGCATCCTCCGCTACAGTCCAGACCGCCACACGGCTCGTTAGGATCGCTGCCCTGAAGAGACAAAAGGAAATAAGAGATTAACAACTGTGCTTTGGATATATATGTGCTTGAGTCTTCGATAAAAACACACTTTAAAAGGAGAAGTAAGTGATATTTTCTTGTTAATATAAGTGTTAAAATCTCCCTATATTCGTACAGCAATCACTTAAACAGTATGCACAGTTCATAACACAGGTCTCCCCCAGTCATTCAGCTTTGCAGTGATTGCCAGATAAGATTTCGAGTAGCCCGCTCGTTTTTTATCCAATCAAGAGACAGAGCGCTATAAAGAGGCGGGGTCTCTGTGCCTGTGAACGATGCTAACTGCTAGTCACTGACAGAAAGTTAGCTAAAAAGGACCACATCACTTACTGAACCTTTAATACCGTGTCACAACAGTATGTAACCGTAATACAGCAGCAAAAGAGAGTCGACTCCTCAAAGCATTTCAAAAAGCTACAATTACAGAATGTATCAAACACAACATGTGCTGTCAAGAGGCAATGAATGAACTTGGATGATGGTGAAGCAAAAGTCAACTTTGATTTAGTATCGTTCATAAACAAACAAAAAAATACCTCAGTCTGCCTGCCTACTGAAACTGTTTGTATGGGTTCAGTAGTTAGCTACACAAAATATATCCAAGAAGTTGAACTCCTTAGAGTGGCTATGCAAATATGAATGTAGTTGAATTACCAGCAAGCTACTGGAAAATGTAGTGTAAGACAGTGAGACCATAAAAACACTCTTTCTGCCTTTTCTCAGGCTAGGATGAACCGATTTCTAAAATGTTTGCTCATTTATACTACATAGGATCTCAGAGTTCAATACACCTTCATACTTCCACCGGTGAAGTAGTTCTTTTAAGTTTGTACCAACATACATCCCCATCTTTTTCACAGTAAACAATCCACACACATGTAAACCGTTGTTGCTCGTATAAACTCCAAGTGAACTTCAGATTAACCCGGGTGGCATTCCTGACATGTCTAGCAAACATCACGCAGCGCTTTTAAAGGTTTATAAGCAGCACAGAACGGGCTTTTAATAAGCCGAAGTATGAAGGGGTTAAGCTCATATATACATCAGGCTTCTGTGCACTTGTTATGGTGACTGGGTGGGAGGTGATATGGACCACATGGCGTGCAGAGATTGAGATTTTTCAATTGACTTCTGTATGTGTGTGTGTGTGTGTGTGTGTTGTGTGTGTGTGTGTGTGTGTGTGTGTGTGTGTGTGTGTGTGTGTGTGTGTGTGTGTGTGTGTGTGTGTGTGTGTGTGTGTGTGTATGTGTGTGTGTGTGTGTGTGTGTGTGTGTGTGTGTGTGTGTGTGTGTGTGTGTGTGTGTGTGTGTGTGTGTGTGTGTGTGTGTGTGTGTGTGTGTGTGTGTGTGTGTGTGTGTGTGTGTGTGTGTGTGTGTGTGTGTGTGTGTTTGTGTTCGAAAAGCATGCTAACGTCTTGTCGTTTGAAAAGACGCAATGCATTGTGGGGCGGTTGAGTAGGAAAAGTATCCTATCGATCCATACACAAAATCTTGACCGGAAGTTAGTACTCATCCGGGCATTTCTCGCCTACACAAACTCGCATACACAACCACAACATACTCAAATTGATGTCAAAATTAGTATGAGTAGGACGTTAGTAGGGCTTTTAGTATGAGTAGGACGTTAGTAGGACTTTTAGTATGAGTAGGACGTTAGTAGGACGTTAGTAGGGCTTTTAGTATGAGTAGGACGTTAGTAGGACTTTTAGTATGAGTAGGACGTTAGTAGGGCTTTAGTATGAGTAGGACGTTAGTAGGACGTTAGTATGAGCAGGACGTTAGTAGGGCTTTTCAAACTTTTTTGCCTGCAGTCTCTCGCCCTTAATATAACACCCATGATCACCTCATTGTGCATAGAGAATAAAAAGGTCTCATATAGGTTCATGGTGTGGGGGTCTTTGGGATCAAGCTGTGGGGTCACGCCAGGCATTTCAATGTGATTAGTGGATGAAAGGGGACGCTGGCAGGGGGGCAGAGACATGGAGGGGTGGGTGGACAAACGGGTGTGAAAAATACTACTGCCATCGGTGTGCATAAGTGTGTGTGTGTGTGTGTGTTTATTATTATTATTATTATTATTATTATTATTATTATTATTATTATTATTATTATTATTATTATTATTATTATTAATAATAATAATAATAATAATAATAATAATAATAATAATAATAATAATAATAATAATAATAATAATATCAATATTAATATATTTTTCATATTATAAACAGAACATTATGCTTATATGTTCAGCTGTATATCAATTTACTGATATTTTCCCAATAAATAAATCTAAAAAAAATATTTATTTATTAATTGACATTTGACTTGACTTGAGGTTCATAGGACAGGGGTGAAAGTGTGAAGAGGTGAGAGGTCAAAGCTTAAATAGTGACAGAGTGCATTAAGTTCACAGTCAGTCTGTGTGTGTGTGTGTGTGTGTGTGTGTGTGTGTGTGTGTGTGTGTGTGTGTGTGTGTGTGTGTGTGTGTGTGTGTGTGTGTGTGTGTGTGTGTGTGTGTGTGTGTGTGTGTGTGTGTGTGTGTGTGTGTGTGTGTGTGTGTGTGTGTGTGTGTGTGTGTGTGTGTGTGTGTGTGTGTGAGCATTTCATATCAGGCATAATAGAGGTCACGAACCCTGCAGGACCCCTGTTAAGTACTGATCAGCTGGTCTAGTCTGGGACTCAGCCAGACAGAATCAGAGCCTGGGAAAAACTGCTATAGTAACCCATGAGAAATACTTCTTCTAGAAAGGGTCAGCAACGATATGATGACACTGAGAGAACAATACCTGCAATTAAGTATTGTATATCTGTCTCATCGGATTTTAAAAATAAAAAGCCATTGAATTTTTAGCACTGAATATTTATGCATTGAAATAACGTATCTGAATTTGACTGAATTTAATTTAACTCTTTTAAATTTTAAAGAATTTATTTTCAACATTATTTTTCAATGTCGACACATTCTTTTTTTTTAAGATATTTTTTTGGCATTTTTATGCTTTATTGATAGTGTAGAGACAGAGTTGAAATGGGGCAGAGAGGGGAGTAACATGCAGAGAACGACCGCGGGCTGGAGTCGAACCCGAGTCCGCTGCTGGCCGAGGCCCATGGGGGGGACGCCCTACGGTAGGGCCCTACCAACTGAGCTAAGGGCGGCCCCTAATGTCGACACATTCTGAATCAAATATTCAACGTTAAAAAATTCAGATGCAAAATTAAATTTTTATTTTCAAAATCCGATGAGACAGATATACTTCCATATGCAATATTTGCCGTTTATTTTTTGTAATTCTTGTATCATTATCGTGTTGGTTTCTATTTTAAATAGACACAGAGATATGTGCAGTTATAAGTTAAACTCCAACTATACGCTCTCAGAAAGCAGAATCAGTAACAACCATAAATGCTGCCAAAATAAATAAAAAATTCAAGATGAAAATGCAAAAGGAGAAAGTGAGGTTTGCACAGAGTAAGAGGGAGAAAGAGAGAGAGAGAGAGAGAGAGAGAGAGAGACAGAGGGAGAGAGAGAGAGAGAGAGAGAGAGGAGAGAGAGAGAGAGAGATAGAGAAGGAGGGGAAAGGTCACTGGTTCAGCTTTCTTTCACTCTGATCTCCTCGACTCCTGTAATCACACTGACAGAAGGAGGGCAAGACATGGAGAAAGTGAGCAGAGAAACGCTGAAAGACGGGGATAACACTGTATGTGTGTGTGTGTGTGTGTGTGTGTGTGTGTGTGTGTGTGTGTGTGTGTGTGTGTGTGTGTGTGTGTGTCTCTAGGCTACATACAAAGAGGACAATGAGCTGAAACCCGGTTTTAACAATATCATGTGATCATCTTTCACCCATTGGAACACGACCTCGGTGTGTCTGGGAATGCTCTTGTCATCAGAGCCAAAATAACTAAAACACAAAATACAGTAAAAGGATGCCAGACAAACTGAAAGATATAATGCATAGGTAGAAAGGGGTTTGGGCTAAATGAAATATTTTTCAAAGGTTTTATGGACCTCCTTTATTATCATTGCCACTATAATAAATTTCTACAGTTTCCGGAGAGATTTAACACTATACAGGTGAAACTCAGAATATCATGGAAAAGGAAATGTAATTGAGGCAAGAATTCATGCCAAAAAGGGCCCAAACCAAGTACTGACAACATATGCAGCATGATTAGACGTTATAGAGGGTCGACATTTCTGTATTTAAAATCCCTTTTTTATTGATTTAATGTAATATTCAAATGTTTTGAGACGATTTGCATTAAAGGAATGTACATCTAGCTACAGGTTAAGACATGTGCCTGTTAAAAGTGCTAATGGCAGAGAAGACAAAAAGGGGATAATGTCTGTGTGTGTGTGTGTGTGTGTGTGTGTGTGTGTGTGTGTGTGTGTGTGTGTGTGTGTGTGTGTGTGTGTGTGTGTGTGTGTGTGTGTGTGTGTGTGTGTGTGTGTGTGTCCGACTACCACACAAAAGCCCCTAACGCTCACAATCTACATAAACTCATAACGTGATGGGACAGGCAACATTTTCCGATCTTTTTACGTACATCCCCCCCCCCCCCAACACACACACACACACACACACACCCCTAAAGTCGTCCTGTCATGCCGGCATTACCCAGCTATTCGCCTTAAAGCTTCACCTAATGTTAACCAATCAATCTCCTGTGTTTGCTCATACTTCACTGTCCAAACAACTTCATGTATATGTGTCGAAACAACGCAGAATTTTAAAAGCCTGTCTGTTATAATTGTCTGTGTTAACCCCCGACCCCCCCATACACACACACACACACACACACACACACACACACACACACACACACACTGCTAAGATTGGCAGCTTGTGGGTAAATGGGGCTGATGTTGGGACTTGTCTCTTCTTTCCTTGAAGGGTCTTGCTTTGTTGATGTTATCCGGAAGAAGGTTGAGTCTAGGGTTACCCAGATGGTAACACACATACACACACACACACACACACACACACACACACACACACACACACACACACACACACACACACACACACACACACACACACTGGTGTATTCTCATAGCAAGAGCAAGAGCAAGATTTGACAAGACAGCCAGTATATGTTTTTTTTTCCCATGTCAAAAATACATAAAGATAAAGCTTTGCATGCATTGTTTGTTATAGAATTCCTCACTGGGAAGATTATGAAGACGGTGTGTGTGTGTGTGTGTGTGTGGTGTGTGTGTGTGTGTGTGTGTGTGTGTGTGTGTGTGTGTGTGTGTGTGTGTGTGTGTGTTTGTCTACAGTCCACAGAGGCAGGGTTGTGATACCAAAGGAATGTTTGATCCCTCAGATACCTTGCATTATGTATAAGCAAAATGCAGTGCAAGTAATACAGTATGTACTACACACCATTCTACCATTTTGGTTTTTCTAAATCTTTATATTTTAATTGAAAAAATTGTCTTTCTTTTAAGGCTATCATCAAGGTCTCACATCCAATAGAATCAGCACACCCTAAGATAGTTGGATATGTCACTCAATGTTCTGATCTGAATAAAAAAATACCAACGGACGCTCTGGTGGCGTAGTGGATAGAGCGTGTACCATATTGGCTCCGGCCTTCGTTGCAGTGGTCGTGGGTTCAAATCTGACCCGTGGACCTTTACTGCAGGTCATCCCCTCTCTCGAAAAATATTGAACTTAAAGGAATACTTCACCATTATGGAACCGGCGTTCGATCATTATAAAATCTCTATTTCAATATAATGAATGAGGTTTTTCTTCCCTCAGTCTTCCCTTGGCCCAGCTGTCCTGTTAATCCTAACCCTAGATTTTTACTAGTGTGATGTCACACATAGGAAAATGTAGGGTCTTTCTGCCTTTTCTCAGGCTAGGATGAACCGATTTCTTGCACATTTATACTAGGATCTCAGAGTTCAATACAGCTTCGTATTTCCACCGGTGAAGTAGGTCTTTAAGATGTTGCACAAGAAATGCCGAGAATATCCAATCCATCTTGCATCTTTAAATTGACCCTTTCATATTTATTTTACCCCTTTCAAAGTGCTACAGCTGGAATCTGATAATGCACACAGGGCCTGTCAATCAGTGTGTCATCACATGGTAAGTAACCACGCCAACGCCTGTCAGTCTGAAAAAGGTCATGGCACAATCCAAACCAATGAACGCATTGATTTTACTTTAAGCAAGCTGTCGGTGTTTTAAAAACAGAAACATTGACTGAGATCGGTTGAGTGACAGCGAGCAATGGACCCTCTATTTAAAGGTTTCCCCTCGACCTGAACTTGACTTTGAGGCATTACTTTGAAGGCCGAGAAAAAAGGTTGTGACCGCTTGCTTGCAGATAGATAGATAGATGGATAGATAGATAGATAGATAGATAGATAGATAGATAGATAGATAGATAGATAGATAGATAGATAGATAGATAGATAGATAGATAGATAGATAGATAGATAGATAGATAGATAGATAGATAGATAGACATACTCACAGACAGACAGACAGACACACACACACACAGACAGACACGCAGACAGACAAATAAACAGACAGACACATAGAAATGTGCTGATACAAAATGTGCAGATAAGAGGACCTGTTGTCATTCTTGAACCACTCTCTCTGTCTTTTCTCTTTCGACTCTCTTCCCTTGATCGTCCCCGTCCATCCTTAACTATACACAACCTCCCTGAAAAGAAAATTCAAATAAATTGCTTCCAAAACATAAAAAAGAAGAAAGAAAGCATGTCAAAATTTGGAGATAAGAGGACCTGTTTCCTACTCTCTCTGCCTTTTTCTCTCTTAACTTTTCCTCCTACTCCCTTCCTTTGATAGAAAGACAGACAGACAGACAGACAGACAGACAGACAGACAGACAGACAGACAGACAGACAGACAGACAGACAGACAGACAGACAGACACGTTTCAAAATGTCCAGTTAAAAGGACCTGTTTACTCTCTTTCTCCTAACTCCCTTCCCCTGGTCCCGTGTCCTCCCCAGCCCAGCTGTGACCCTGACATCCAACATGGCGGGACGTTACCCAGCTGTGTTTGGGCCTCCAGCGGACAGCGTTTATGTCTGTTAACTGTGTGTGTGTGTGTGTGTGTGTGTGTGTGTGTGTGTGTGTGTGTGTGTGTGTGTGTAGCCTACGTTTGTTCATTGTAATGTTATCTTCAAATGTATACTTCACGCATGTGTGTTTGTGTGTGCGTGAGTGTGTTTATGTCTATGTCTGTGTGTACGAGTGTGAGTGTGTGTTTATGAATGTACAGTATATATATTTGTGTGTGTATGTGTAAGTGTGAGTGAGTGTGTGTGAGTGTGTGTGTGTGTGTGTGTGTGTGTGTGTGTGTGTGTGTGTGTGTGTGTGTGTGTGTGTGTGTGTGTGTGTATAAGCAAACCTACACAACTTTCTAGACGTGTACACAAGCGCGAACGCATTTCCTTGTTTCCGTGCGACCACCCAGTAAGAGTTGGGTCACCTTTAACTGGGATATTTGTCTCACACACACACACACACACACACACACACACACACACACACACACACACACACACACACACACACTACTATACACTAAATTAAACGTACTTATGGATATTATAATTATTTTCTTCCAAGTCTGCTAGGAAAAAAATCCCAAAATTCCACACACTGCAGGTTTAAAAGTACAAGTCGCAGTAATTTGAAACCTGATGCAACTTCCAAGAATTCCTGTAAACAGATAGTAAACAGTTTTCCGCACACGCACACGCACACGCACACTTTCCCCATTTCCCCAAATCCCTAATCCAGTTAATCCGTGTTAACGTTGTGAAACGCTTTTAATGCCACAAGCTCCGGCATAATGTGGCTTTCTTGGCAAATGTAAACTCAGATTTAGAAAACTAAGCCTCCTCCCTTTCAGACGGGCCATATATCTGCCTCTGACACAACCGACTTGATTCATAAACAGGAAACGAATGCTTTGGCTACGAACACAGCCAAAAAAATAATACACAAGTTCAACCAGGTGTTATATTGACATTTTTTAATCTAATGAAATCAATAGGATAAAAAAATGACATTGAAAAATGGGTTTGCATATGATAGAATAAAATGTAATGCCTGCGTGCCTGCCTGCGTGCGTGCGTGCGTGCGTGCCTGCGTGCGTGTGTGCGTGTGTGTGTGTGTGTGTGTGTGTGTGTGTGTGAGTGTGTGTGTGCCGGGAGATGCTCTTAAAAACTAAAGTTTCACAGTTTCACCTAGGGAAGTTTTGGATCAAATCCTAAGTGGTTGATTGATACTTGATGATGTATAAGATATAAAAGGTTATTAAAGGTCACTCTGATACCAGCATGAAGCAAGAACGCAGCTATTTGGCAGCTGAGACGTAAATGTAAAAGTAATTTAAGATTGAGAGTAGTTTGTGTGTGTGTGTGTATGTGTGTGTGTGTGTGTGTGTGTGTGTGTGTGTGTGTGTGTGTGTGTGTGTGTGTGTGTGTGTGTGTGTGTGTGTGTGTGTGTGTGTGTCTGCGGAAAAATGCCTTTAACACTATATGCAGGTGTGTGTGTGTTCATGTCAGGATAGACTGCTTGTAACACCTCTACTCTTTCCTATGGTATTCTAAATAAAATGTGATGATAGTAATTTTGTCATTTTAAATAAGTTAACGAGTGCAGCTAGAAGTCATACAGTATGTTTTCGTGTTTGCCCTGAAATGACATGGACATGAATGTACTTTAGTCTTTGCCACAACTTATAATAAATGACAAATTCTTTCCTGCTTGCACACATGCCAAAACCTGTATTCACGCACACACACACACACACACACACGCACACACGCACACACGCACGCACACACACGCACGCACGCACACACACACACACACACACACACACACACACACACACACACACACACACACACACACAGATCCCTCTTTTTTTTGTTTCCTCTGGCTACGGTCTTTGCAGTCATGATGGAACAGAGATGTTGCCATTAGACAGGATTAAGACTCTACCTGCCTGGCCTTGTTATCTCTCTCTCTCTCTGTCTCTTTTTCTCTCCCTCTCTCTCGCTCTCCCTCTCTCCCTCTCTCTCTCTCTCTCCCTTCCTCTCTCTCTCTCTCTCTCTCTCTCTCTCTCTCTCCCTCCCTCTCCCTCCTTCCCCTTTACTATTGAACATAATTATAGACTTAACAGGGAAATTTAGCAATATATATTTTTTTAAGGACAAAATGAACCCGGGCGAGAATGGGCACGCACCTCCAACAGGAGCTAAGTTAACCTGTGTTTGCTAATAGCACTTACAGTACAGGCTTTATGTTTAGTTTATCCCCTGGCACTTGTAGCACACACACGCACACGCACACACACACACACACACACACACACACACACACACACACACACACACACACACACACACACACACACACACACACACACACTTGTTGCCTGGTATGTAAGCCCTACCCAGGTTTGTTTTAAGTGTGTATCTCTTAAAGGGTAGATGATTCTATCAGGAAAAAAAAGTGACAGATTCTGCGCCAGAAATGTCAGACAGATATGAAACATCTGTGATTGTTTTTCGTGATAACGCGTTATTCAACCGTGCCCCACCTTGTCCCCCCTTTTCATCTATATCGGTCCTGGGATGGGATGGTGCAGGAATTCAATGGGTTGTTAAAGGAATACTTCACCCATATGAAACTGGCGTTCTACCATTATAAAATCGCTATTATAATATAATGAATGAGGTTTTTCTTCCCTCAGTCTTCCATTGGCCCAGCTGTCCCTGTTAATCCTAACCCTATATTTTTACTAGTGTGATGTCACACTAGTAAAATGTAGGGTTAGACAGTGAGACCATAAAACACTCTTTCTGCCTTTTCTCAGGCTAGGATGAACCGATTTAAAAATGGTATAGTTGCACTTTAGAGAGAGAGAGAGAGAGAGAGAGATAGAGGGGGGATGACCTGCAGTAAAGGTCCACAGGTCGGATTTGAATCCGCGACCACTGCAACGAAGGCCGGAGCCAATATGGTACACGCTCTATCCACTACACCACCGGAGTGCCTCCACACATAACACCTATTTGAATGACATGCAACCGCTGCCCTCATAACTAGTGTGATCTCACAAGGGGGGATCTTATGAGGTCATATGATCGCTACATTCTCCTATTAAAGCCCTGCGCTCTGACTGCGACTGGTATCACTGGAATTCAGACCCGCAGCCAAGGTTCTGTCCCACGCTCTCAACATCATCAGAATTTGAGCTTCCGGAAAGTGTTCGGTTTCTGTGTCTCTCTCTCTACAAATGGGACGGTGGAATACACACGCACACACACACACACACACACACAATGAATACAAAAAAACCTTCCCTCAAGCTACATAAAGTGTGGGAGATATGACACCTCTCCTATTTGTCTGAATCACATAACTCTTTCAATGCACAACAATAAAATCGGATTACCCCCGAACGCCTCTTCTTTCCACTGTTTCAATCATTGGCAGCGAAACTGATTATTCATAATTTTTATAACCCGCCGTGTCGACAGATTCGACTGCAAGCCAAACGTCAAATTTTATCCATGCGTCCTTGAACCTCTCAACACAGACACCATAAAGATTGTGTGTGTGTGTGTGTGTGTGTGTGTGTGTGTGTGTGTGTCTGAGTTTGCCAATAAAGGCGGATGGGATGCCCAATTGCAAAAACCAAACCAGGCTACAAACAGGTAGCTTCACGCCAGCTACATGATGTCACCGTTACCGCCGGTAGCCATTTAAAAAAATAAAATGGAAAGGTTATAGTTGGTGCATGTGGCAACAATGTGCAGTCGACACAAACTTAGACAAAAGGAATAAAACACCTCAGGTTGGTGCCAAAATAAATTGCGAAGCCGTTGTCTGGACAAGAGTGCAGACAATAGCGTGGGAGGAAGGAAATGAGAATGTGTGTTTAGGTATAAATGAGTCATGGAGATGTTCTGTATTAAAGGGACGCAGACAAGACAAAACTAAAAAAAGGAAAGGTTATTGGCACGAGGAAATGGCGAAGTTGTCATTGAATTTTTTTGGCGACTTTGATGTTTTCGACTTGTAATGTGAGACATACGGAGTTAGAGATATTTTTGGTTTTGGTTTTTATAGTGAAACTAAAGATGCATTAACTTTGTGTGTGTGTGTGTGTGTGTGTGTGTGTGTGTGTGTGTGTGTGTGTGTGTGTGTGTGTGTGTGTGTGTGTGTGTGTGCATTAACTTAAAAAAACTAGCAACGCATTCTCTGTTTAGTCCTGAAGTAAACATGTCACCGCCACTTCCCCACACACACACACACACACACACACACACGTAAGGCGACAGTGCCCACCTCGTTGATAAGTGCCTTGATAATCGACCCTTTGAACTGCACTAAACATCCCGTGCCTTAAAGGGTACAGGGGGGGGGTTACCAAGAGGGATGGAGGGATGGAGGGATGGAGAGGCAGATAATGGAGGAGTTAACTGAGACACATTAAGGGGCAATGGAGATTAAAGCTATAGTGCGTAACTTTTTTATCTAACTGAATGTCGGTTACATTCAAACCATTGCCAAATGAGTTGACACAAAGTTGATTAAGCCCTATCAGCTCCACAAAACTCTCTGTATTTCTCAGTATGGCAGCGTTTACAAACTGAAAAATCCCCAAGAAGAGTCCAAGAAATATTTCAGTTGTTGATTCTACTGCTAAGAAAAAAACCTGGGTGTACAGCAGAAGGTATAAAAGCCATGCGCCATCACTGAAGGCTTTACCTCATGTAGATGCACCGACATTGTTGTTGGAATTCCTTTATAAATTCCTTATGGGGGCGATAGAAGGTACGCACTGTAGCTTTAAATAATGTCTTCCATGGGATAAAAAGAGGTTGCAATGGTGGACAGGTGGGGGCTATGGTGTGAAAATAATCTTTGGTGGGAATTTTGAAAGGGGAGAGAAGACAAATCCTCTTAAACAATATCTGGTTTCGCCTGCGTGTTGTGAACCTTTGGGGCGAATACTATAGATATAAAGAAGTGTGTGTGTGCGTGTGTGTGTGTGTGTGTGTGTGTGTGTGTGTGTGTGTGTGTGTGTGTGTGTGTGTGTGTGTGTGTGTGTGTGTGTGTGTGTGTGTGTGTGTGTCTTTTGTCTATAGGCGTCACAATAGGCAGCAATTACAGCTCATATATGATAGGGCAGAAATCTGAGATGCAGCTAATGTGCTTCAGAAGGGCAAAGAGACATGTCATATAGCCACACACACACACACACACACACACACACACACACACACACACACACACACACACAGGGCTTTACATGTGTAGTTTAAGGTTACGTGTAAACCGATCAGTGGGTCCCCATAGACAGAAGTGAAGGGATAAATGCCCCCTAACATGCTGTGTGTGTGTGTGTGTGTGTGTGTGTGTGTGTGTGTGTGTGTGTGTGTGTGTGTGTGTGTGTGTGTGTGTGTGTGTGTGTGTGTGTGTGTGTGTGTGTGTGTGTGTGTGACTGTGTCCATGGATGTATGTTGTTCTTCACATCTGTGTGTGTGTGTGTGTGTGTGTGTGTGTGTGTGTGTGTGTGTGTGTGTGTGTGTGTGTGTGTGTGTGTGTGTGCGTGCGCTGTGTGTGTGCTTGTGCGTGTGTGTGTGTGTGTGTGTGTGTGTGTGCGTGTGCGTGCGTGTGCTTGTGCGTGTGTGTGTGTGTGTGTGTGTGTGTGTGTGTGTGTGTGCGTGTGCGTGCGTGCGCTGTCTGTGTGCTTGTGCGTGTGTGTGTGTGTGAGAATGAAAGAAAGAAAATACTTGTCACCGTAGGCTAGGCAGTGTCAAGATGACAGCAGGTAAAACCCCATTTAGGACGACCGACCCTCTTATCCAGTTTCTCTTTTGATAATATCACTTCTGGCCCCTGGGGACAGATTAACTCACTGTTTGAACTGTCACACATGTGGCAGAGCTGCTATATAACACCGCAGACAAAAACACCATTAAGTTAAGTCACGCAAAACTCCCCAAAATTAGTTATTTAAAGAATTTAAAGTTTAAATAATGTTTTCATCTAACTCTCTGCAACAAAGTCGGCAAGCGTGTCTCCGAAAATGTCAAACTGTTTCTTCTAAATGGCGCGTGATGTCACATCATCAAACAATTTTTGTCATGTTTTCAAACAGGTTGTTTAGGTGTTCCCCTGAAAACACAGAATCCCAGCAACCAATGAATCCAAAAAAACAACACCCAAACAATAGCTTTCCCCAAGGCCAAAAAACAACTGAACTCTGAATACAACTGAATCAACATTGAAACTTGCCAAGGTGCACCTCAGGTTACCTCAGCGTATCCCTACACTCTGCCAAACAACGCCTTGGACCAGAAGATCTCCCGCTGCCAAAAGCTGCTGCCAACCAGGGACTATTTTTAGCAACGGAAGCAACCGAGATGCAACTCTTCTTCTCTCCCCCCTTTGACAAGGTGCTGTGAGTAGAGAGTTGGTGGTAATCTGGACAGTGGAGTGTGTGTGTGTGTGTGTGTGTGTGTGTGTGTGTGTGTGTGTGTGTGTGTGTGTGTGTGTGTGTGTGTGTGTGTGTGTGTGTGTGTGTGTGTGTGTGTGCATGTCCTCCCAAGATCGTATTGCAAGTATGTGTCCCCGAATAGACTGCTGTAGTTTATCTTGCATATTCATGTAGCTTTTAAGGGTGTGTGTGTGTGTGTGTGTGTGTGTGTGTGTGTGTGTGTGTGTGTGTGTGTGTGTGTGTGTGTGTGTGTGTGTGTGTGTGTGTGTCTCTGTCTGTGTGTGTGTGTGTGTGTGTGTGTGATTTGTGCTTACTGCTGAATTCCTCACCTTAAGGCCGAAAAAAAAGAAGCTTCTCTCCTCCTGTGTTCTTAGCACTATTTTTTCAGTCCAGTTTTTCGGTCAAAAGGAAATGTTCTCAACTTAATATCAAACACACACACACACACACACACACACACACACACACACACACACACACACACACACACAATGGTTAAAGTTTCCTTGCACGTAACGCTAAATTAACACCTCTATGTTATACTAAAACATGACTACTATCCTCCTACCCTCTCATTCTCTCATTCTCTCATTCTCTCATTCTCTCATTCTCTACAGCTCACCCTCTTTATTTATCCCTCAATATCCTTCCGACCTGTCTTCTATAATTCTTCAGTGAGTCAACTCTCGCTGCCTAAACACAACCTAACCACAACCTTTTAGCCTCCACCTTTAAGTGTGTGTGTGTGTGTGTGTGTGTGTGAGTGTCAGAATGTGTGTGTGTGTGTGTGTGTGTGTGTGTGTGTGTGTGTGTGTGTGTGTGTGTGTGTGTGTGTGTGTGTGTGTGTGTGTGTGAGTGTGTGTGTGTGTGTGTGTGTGTGTGTGTGTGTGTGTGTGTGTGTGTGTGTGTGTGTGTGTGTGTGTGTGTGTGTCTATTCTCCCTGACGTCTGGCTTTAAATATATTTGATTGGCCGGTATATGAGACATCTGATTAGTCATGTCTGTATGCGTCCACCAGCTGTTGCTATTTCTCATCAAAATTGTATTTTTTTCTGTTTTTTCTGATTGAAGTCAAATTGCCTGTTCACGCCAGAGAGTAATGTGTGTGTGTGTGTGTGTGTGTGTGTGTGTGTGTGTGTGTGTGTGTGTGTGTGTGTGTGTGTGTGTGTGTGTGTGTGTGTGTGTGTGTGTGTGTGTGTGTGTGTGTGTGTGTGTGTGTGTGTAACGGGGGAGAGTAACACATTAATAACAGAGCATGGTTTCGGTGTCATCGCAATGAGCTACTGTGCAGTCGAGACGGATGTATTGAAACCACAGGGGTTAAACTAGGAGCGCTGATTCATTGCTGTGTGTGTGTGTGTGTGTGTGTGTGTGTGTGTGTGTGTGTGTGTGTGTGTGTGTGTGTGTGTGTGTGTGTGTGTGTGTGTGTGTGTGTGTGTGTGTGTGTGTCTATGGTGTAACTTTCAAAGACAAAAATCACTGTATCAATGCCATCTGGATCTGATAATAGCTGACCCCAACCTTTGAGATTGATCAACGGACACACACACACACACACACACACACACACACACACACACACTTTACCCTACTGACTTTTTTACCCTACTGACTTTTGATCTATTGACATACATCACTAACTATGCTGACTAACTTGAAGGAATACTTCCCTCAGTCTTCCCTTGGCCCAGTTGTCCTGTTAATCCTAACCCTACATTTTACCATGGGTGATGTCACAATATGGTAAAATGTAGGGTTAGACAGTGAGATTATAAAACACTCTTTCTGCCATTTCTCAGGCTATAATGAACCGATTTCTAAAATGTTTGCACATTTATACTACATATGATCTCAGGGTTCAATACACCTTCATATTCTCACCGGTGAAGTAGGTCTTTAATTGTCTGCGGTGAAACAGTCTGTTAATGCCAGACCATGTGAGTCATGTTAGGTGTGTGTCTGTGTGTGTGTGTGTCTGTGTGTGTCTGTGTCTGTGTGTGTGAGTGTGTGTGTGTGTTGGGTTATAAATAATCGGTGGTGTTTGTTTTAACCTGCTCGGCAGACCAGACGGGTGGGGTCTGTCTGGACAACCTCATACACTATGTCAATCAGACCATTGATGATGCTAATATAATATGATGCCCACAGGGTAAGGAACATTTTTAATCTTTTACATTTTTATTCATTTTTATACAGGGAGGTCAAAATGTGAAATGAATTGATGATGCTAATTTTTTCTTTTTCTTAATTTTTTTTATATATTTTTAATAAAAGGAGGTCAACATTTGAAATGGTCAGTTTCAGAGAGTTAACTTGACCGTCCAAGACTGCAGTAAAGTTGGAAACATAATAACAGATTAGAACTTCCGGGATCAATAGCTCATTAACAAACCAATATTATGAAAACACAAGCGATGCATATGTGCTATAGGGTCGTTAGGCAGACAATGGGCTACAGTCTTGATGACAAAGATGCATCATTTTGTTTTTTTTCTCCTAAAATATAAGGCACAAATAAGTCATACCTAGCGCATATCTTTATTATAATAAATATATTTAAGAAAAACTAATAAAAAGGAACTTGAAGCCACTTTTTGACTAATCTTATGTGTAAGCTATTGACATTTCAAGCATTTTCTAAGTACTTCTACAATATGTGTGTGTGTGTGTGTGTGTGTGTGTGTGTGTGTGTGTGTGTGTGTGTGTGTGTGTGTGTGTGTGTGTGTGTGTGCGCGCGCATTTTTCAAAACAAGTGTCTTTTCCAGGGAGGATCCTCATATGTAGATCATGTAGTGTATCATAAAGCCAGGTGAATAACATTGCTCAGTGCAGGTATACGCTGTTAAGAATAGAGAATGCCCCCAGGTTGCTAAGCTACAAAGAAGAGCAAATGACAAATGGCAGAAATGGAGAGATTTGAGAGAGGACAATAAACTGACGGAAAGAAAGCAGAGGGAGATCATTTTACACGAAAGACAGTGAGGGGGAGACACACACACACACACAGACACACAGACTGACACACACACACACACAAACAGTTAAGGGAGGAGCAGAGGAGGAGATGGAAATACTAAATCATAAACTCGCTGACTCCCACCTGAGAACACACACACACACACACACACACACACACACACACACACACACACACACACACATAATGTATTTCAACATAATGAAAAAGTGTCAAATGCCTCTGTAACACTGGGGGTCCTCAGGCAACCTATATATTTTTATGTCAATGTGTGTGTGTGTGTGTGTGTGTGTGTGTGTGTGTGTGTGTGTGTGTGTGTGTGTGTGTGTGTGTGTGTGTGTGTGTGTGTGTGTGTGTGTGTGTGTGTGTGTGTGTGTGTGTCTCTAAGTGAGTTGACATGTGTGTTCTCTGGGTGAATCTGTGCGGATGTTTGCGGTTGTGGTTAAAACAGTGATGAAAGTAAAGCACTGTAGGTGACATCGTTTAGAGTGATTTAAAGAGTATGTTAAGATCCTTCCTGTGTGTGTGTGTGTGTGTGTGTGTGTGTGTGTGTGTGTGTGTGTGTGTGTGTGTGTGTGTGTGTGTGTGTGTGTGTGTGTGTGTGTGTGTGTGTGTGTGAGAGACCGACAATGGTGGAGGAAGCAGCGTATTATAGAACTAATGCAAAGATAAGACACATTACAGAAACACTGCCATTTTTTTTCTTTCATCTTGGGTTTACAAGCTCAGTGAATAAAGCTAAACTTAAAGGTTGAGGAAATACAGCTAATGCATTGACTCAAGACTCTGAAAAGCTACTTGGCATGGGAGGATTTTTAGCACACACTTCCTACTGTGTCATATTTTAGATCAAAACTGCTTTATTTAACAACTTAAGTGGCCACAAGGTGTGTGTGTGTGTGTGTGTGTGTGTGTGTGTGTGTGTGTGTGTGTGTGTGTGTGTGTGTGTGTGTGTGTGTCTGTCTGTCTGTCTGTCTGCGTGCGTGTGTGTGCGTGTCTGTGTGTCTGTCTGTCTGTCTGTGATTCAGTGTTCAGACCTTCTCTGGGGAAATATATGCTCTCCCAATGTTGTTCAATGCAACTACGCCATATATCTAATAGTAGCATTTGTTATTATAATGTTTTCCATATTACAGGTTACAGGCATTTTGCACACCAACCGTTTGCATAGCACAGGTGAGCTGGAGTATAAGCCCAGAAGCAGTAAGTGTGTCCAGAATGCCTCAGATATATAAACCTAGAGGCTAGACAACAATGACATGCTTTTAATATTACAAAAACATCAATCAAGTGAACAGTAGACAACCACTTGCCCTGCAGAAAAACATCTCAATAAAAGGCATATCTTGGGGGCTGTTTTTTTTTCTTCTTCTTCTTCATGAGGGAAGGGGTTGGGTTGGGAGCATTCTGGCATGTTGAAGCAATATTTGAGAGTGAGAGTGATGAGACAATACTGGTACAGACACACATAAACGGTTTAGGCCCTCGCCTTGCACGCAATGTGAACATGTAGGCTTGTGCCGGTTTGTTAAAGTAGAACCGCAATTTCCCTTCAAGCTCTGCTCTTTTAAATCAAGCCTGAAGACTTTTCTGTTTCCATTTTAACCTGCAATTGTATTGTATTTAAATGTTTTATTTCTATTCATTCGCTTTTCTAATGTGTATTATGTATGTTATGCCCCTGTAAAGCACTTTGAATGGCCTTCAGTGTCTGAATTGTGCTATAGAAATACACTTGCCTTGCCTTCAATTAAGTTAAGGATATAGTATATATATAT
>CM049417.1:6325000-6332500 GCA_026929865.2 Hyperoplus lanceolatus | reverse complement strand
TGTGTGTGTGTGTGTGTGTGTGTGTGTGTGTGTGTGTGTGTGTGCGTGTGTGCGTGTGTGTGCGTGTGTGCGTGTGTGCGTGTGTGTGTGTGTGTGTGTGTGTGTGTGTGTGCGTGTGTGCGTGTGTGTGTGTGCGTGTGTGTGTGTGTGTTTGTGTGTGTGGAAAGGAAAGGAAACGAAAGAAGGAGGGAAGAGTGGAAGAAAAGAGTGGATTAAATAGTACATTCTATCATCTCTGAACAGTTTGGGTTATTTTTTCGAAACACTTTGCACATCATTTTCAAAACTTTATCAAAAACTACAAAAAAAAACGAACAATTTTTTTTTCATTTATTGATTTTTGTCTAAAAGGTTAATGGTTCATCTCACTGGTTACACATGCACACCCCTATTACGTAAGGCTGCAAATACAAGTTATTTGATTTACTGGACGATTTTATAATAACCGGCATGATTAATGATGAAAGTTAAGTATATATTAAATCGGACATCTTCAAATTGCTTGTTTTGTCTAATCACTAGCCCAACATCACAAAATATATAGGTTTATTTTAATTGCTTTATTATTTATACAGGTAAATCAGCCATTGAGACCGGAGACTCTTTTTCAAGGGAGACCTGTTCCCATTCCCACGTTACCATTCACACACACATTCATACACCGATAGCAGCAGGCTAACTATCAGGGGCAATTTCATGATGACATAAGACGAATAATTAAGAGAAATACCTCCTGAAATACACCTGTAAATGTAAACTCCCCTTAATCCCAGTCTCTTTCTATGATGTGAAATTCCTCCACAGGCCTCAATTAATTTTGACTCTTTCTGCTTGCTGTCAGCAGAGCCCCAGTGCCCTCTCAATGAGCCTCTCTCACACACACACACACACACACACACACACACACACACACACACACACACACCACACAGAGAGACAGAGAGACAGCAGGGGAAAAGGGGAGAGAAGAAAAGAGAGAGAGAGGGCTACTGATAGGGATCGCCCCTGTAATTTACGGCTTTTCATAGTGATGCAAAAAAGTCAATAAATTGAGTTGATGTGAAGCTATTGACGCCACCGCGCACACACACACACACACACAGACACGCACGCACACACTCACACACACACACACACACACACACACACACACACACACACACACACACACACACACACACACACACACACACACACACACACACATACTGTTAGGATCAACGCAATCAGATCGGTTAAGAGTGTTGAACATGTCAGTGCATCTGCAAAGCCTGAAGCCCTCAGATTCAACGGGCAGATACACACACACAAAGAAAACACACACACACACACACACACACACACACACACAACTTAAAAAAACATATGATTTGCGGCGATGAGTTTGGCAGCCTTTTTTGAAGACTAAAAAAAAAGTTACTCAGCACACCGAGGTCAGCCCTATGTTTGCATGTGTGTGTGTGTGTGTGTGTGTGTATTTCCATGCGTGTGTGTGTCTATTTCTGTGTGTGTGTGTGTGTGTGTGTGTGTGTGTCTGTGTCTATTTCTGTGAGTGTGTGTGTCTATTTCTGCTAGTGCTGTGTGTGTGTGTGTGTGTGTGTGTGTGAGTTTGTGTGTCTAATTCTGTGCGTGTGTGTGTGTGTGTGTGTGTGTGTGTGTGTGTGTGTGTGTGTGTGTGTGTGTGTGTGTGTATATATTTTTGCTAGTGTGTATGTAGTGTGTGTGTGTGTGTGTGTGTGTGTGTGTGTGTGTGTGTGTGTGTGTGTGTGTGTGTGTGTGTGTGTGTGTGTGTGTGTGTGTGTGAATCAGTCCATGACCTTTGCAGATGAAGACAGGGACAGATATATGGCCGTCTCTCTTTTAAAAGCGTTTTACGTCCCTGCGCCCACAATAACTCTGTCTGTCCTGCCACCCCTTTGTCCCTCTATAAACCGCCTGTCGTTTCAATCCATCTCTTACACTCGTTTATTCTTTATTCTCTCCATCTCTTCAACTCTGTTTTTTTTTGCACCAATCAAGTTGACAGGAACACACACACACACATATATATACAAACACACACACACACACACACACACAGAACACACACACACACACACACACACACACACACACACACACACACACACATAGACAGCCCTTTGATGAGACACAGGATTGGTTCTGTGTATGTGTAAGACAGAGAGAGCGAGAGACAGAGAGAGAGAGAGATTGAGAGACACACACACACACACACACACACACACACACACACACACACAATGGCAGGTCATTGCGTGAAGGCCATGCAGGGGAATTGAGGATGAACTTTGAACTGGGCAGCTGTGCTCCGGACATTTCTCCAACCACTAGAAGAAATGTTTCAATGAATATACAGTATCTCTCTCTCTTAACTCTCTTAAATTTTTATGTAAATCTATATTTTAACACACACACACACACACACACGACACACACAGCACACACACACACACACACACACACACACACACACACACACACAAGCAAACCCTGTGAAACCCCCTCCGACCGCGACAGCAGGCCTTTTGAATGGTAATGCTATTCTCTCCTCAGCCACAGTAAAAACAGCACGTCACAATGCACTGCTCATCATCTACAGGGGGTCACACACACACACACACACACACACACACACACACACACACACACACACACACACACTAAAAGGACAGATGGGTCTCTAGTTGAAGGAAAGCAGTGGCATGATGTCGGCACAAACAAAGTGAGATAGATTGTGACCTGTTGTGTTTTTTTTTATTGGAGCAGAGGCCACACACACACACACACACACACACACACACACACACACACACACACACACACACACACACACACACACACACACACACACACACACACACACACACACACACACACACACACACACACAGACTCACTTACACAGACACACACACCAAAACCCATTGTCTTTCTCTGTGTCTCTCACGCAAGTGTACACACACACACACACACCAGCATAGGACCCTTTGAGGTTTTAAACAGAGCAGTCTCCAGACACCACTTTGCTCCATGTGAGTGGCTTAAGGGGCCCCCGGGGGCCGGTCTAAAATCTGGTGAGTGTGTGTGGGTCAGAGGCGCGCTGCCTGGCCGGAGAAGTAAGCACCTCCAACCAGCTTTCAGTTCTCATGCACCAAATATCTGGAACACACTCCGAGAAAACTTGAAGTCTGCTGCAACTCTCAGCTGCTTCCACCACACCTGAAGACTTTAGCGTGTACAGGTTGGGTTACAGCTATACAGTATATGAGTTAAGGACACCTCGGATTGGATGAGGCTGCGTGAATGGCTGTATTGTCGATTTAAAACGAACTCTGTCATTGCGAAAAGCCCTTATTGAAAGGGGGCGAAAGGGGGGGGGGGGGGGGTTAATCGGACCCCCTTTTTCTTCAAAGTGTGCTACCTATATATGGCCTAGGTGTCAAGTTGCCTTTTAATTCTTTACATTTTTTTTGTGATTGTGAGGGGGCAGCTTTAAGAAGACTTCAATAAGATTTACATACAGTGAAATCCTAAGTGGGTCCCCTAGGTTACATTCCTATATCCCAACACACACACACACACACACACACACACACACACACACACACACACACACACACACACACACACACACGCTTTTTGAGTTAAAGTCCCAATAAGCGCCAATGTAATTGAGCTTACTAAAAAAAAAATATATATATGATCCAAATTGAGAAGTAACAACAGTTTAAAAAGCTATAAAACAAACTAATACAGACCTTGACCAAGGCTGTAGGAGTGAACGGTGTAATACAAACACACACACACACACACACACACACACACACACTACGGTGTAATGTTTTGGTTTTGGGGGGATTTTCCCAGAGCTCATTTGGTTTGAGAGTAACTGAAGAACGCACTTCACGTACAAGGATGATTTTAATTGGTGCTGTGAGTGATTTACAAGCAGCAGAGTGGGAGTATAGGTGTGTGTGTGTGTGTGTGTGTGTGTGTGTGTGTGTGTGTGTGTGTGTGTGTGTGTGTGTGTGTGTGTGTGTGTGTGTGTGTGTGTGTGTGTGTGTGTGTGTGTGTGTGTGTGTGTGTGTGTGTGTGTGTGTGTGTGTGTGTGTGTGTGTTTGATGCCTTAAGACTTAAGAGCCAGTGCTGCAGGGGGATACGGTAGGCCACCCATGAAGAAAGAGAAGAGGACGGTTTCCAGATACTGTGTGTGTGTGTGTGTGTGTGTGTGTGTGTGTGTGTGTGTGTGTGTGTGTGTGTGTGTGTGTGTGTGTGTGTGTGCGTGCGTGCGTGCGTGCGTGCGTGCGTGTGAGGTTTTGGGTAATTATCTATAAATCGTGTATTGTGGTGTTGAGGGAACCCTATCATTGCGATCATACAGCATGTTTTCAGCACTATCTCATGGCTGATCTTGCACACGTGCTATACAAATCTACACAAACACACACACACAAACACAACTACAATGGCTCAACTCCCTTAATTTTAAGAGGATCTTAACTTAACATTTTAGAGCGTGTACCATATTGGCTCCGGCCTTCATTGCAGTGGTCGCGGGTTCAAATCCGACCCGTGGACCTTTACTGCAGGTCATCCCCCCTCTCTCTCTCTCTCTCTCTCTCTCTCTCTCTCTCTCTCTCTCTCTCTCTCTCTGTCTCCCCATTTCAACTCTGTACTGTCTAATAAAGCTTGAAAATGCCAAACAATTATCTTAAAAAATCAAACAAAAAGTTGGCTACTATTTACTAGTCTAGTCCGGTAGCAAATGAATGTTTCAACCATATTTGGAGTTTAATGAATAACTGATATAATGGGGGTTGACAAGGTGGATCCAATGCTGAATGCCAACAGGGAAATGCAAGGGTTGGGGGGGGGGGGGGGTGTATATTGGCATGAGGGCTGTTCTATGTGTGTTTGCATGTGAGTGTGGACAAGCTTGGGACCCCTCTCTCTCTCTATCTCATCCTTTCTCTGTGTGTCTCTCAGTCTCTCTCTCTCTATGTACCTTTCTGTCTCTCTCTCTCTCTCTCTCTCTCTCTCTGTACCTTTCTCTCTCTGTCTGTCTCCCTCTGTCTCTCTCTCTCTCTCTCTCTCTGACTCTCTCTCTCTCTCTCTCTATCTCATCCTTTCTGTGTGTGTGTGTCTCTCTCTCTGTGAATGGGGGTAAAAGGTCATTAGCGGACATCCCAGATCTGGGGCACAGAAAGAGAGAAAGAGAGAGGGATAGAGAGAGACAGACAGACATACAGACAGACAGACAGACAGACAGACAGACAGACATACAGACAGACAGACAGACAGACAGACAGACAGACAGGCAGACAGAGAATGAGGTTGTGTTCGAGGGATCTATGTCAGATATATCACATGCCATTGTATAAAAGTTGGTTTGGGAAATGAACTACTAACTACAGCGTCATGTGTGTGGATTCCAGATTCCCTGGCCTTTGTAAAGAAGCCTGGCATTCTATGGATCCCCCAGCGGCACTGTGTGTGTGTGTGTGTGTGTGTGTGTGTGTGTGTGTGTGTGTGTGTGTGTGTGTGTGTGTGTGTTTAGTCTTTACAATAAGACAACTGATGGTATAGTGTCATGCTGAGACAACGTTCCATACGATCAGTCATGGTCGCATTTCCTAACCGACCCTTGTATCAAACCCTAACCCTCTTTTAACCGCCATCACTGCACCAGAAAAAAAAATATTTCTGCCAATTTATCAGCCTGTATTTCTTCTTTGTTTTTGTCCATCTCTTAAATGCAATTTCTTACGTCTAATCTTGATGTATGTTATGCCCCTGTAAAGCACTTTGAACGGCCTCGTGTTTGAATTGTGCTATAAAGAAGTAAACTTGCCTTGCCTTCCACTACAGCATAAATGACATGTAAAAGCAAACGAGCCCATCAGTGCCAAGAATGCTATTTTTTATTCTTAATGCCTTTGTCATGGGGTATACGCTCACCAAGGAACTACAGCTGGCGTAGTAAAAACACTACCGCTTTTGTCCAAAGGGGGTGCTAGTATAAACACAAACTGAGAGTTCCTCGGAGCACCTTACAGTATGAGTTCCCTACCACTAGTTGAATGCATTTTTGGAACATAATACCCATAATGTGTTGCTTTTAACTAAGCACATATGAACATGATGTGTGTTCACGTTGGTATACTTCCATCAGATCTTGCAAAATCTCTGTGATATTTTTTTAGTGCAGCGTATTTCAAAGACAAGCCATCACTAGTTCACCTACAGCTGTTGACTGATTCTATCGCAATGCCAACTTGGACGAGGTAGGTCTATCTATCTCTATGTCATCTGAGAAATGTTGATTAAATCGTTACCAAGGCTTCTGCCATTTTAAAACACCTCCAGGTAAAATGTGTAATAAATGTGAGTGTCTCATGCCAGGTGAATATTTTTACCTGCTGGCTTAATCATTTTTTTTTTCATGTAAATCAGATCTTTCTTTTAAATCAAACACACACACACGCACGCACACAAGCACACACACACACACACACACACACACACACACGCAGGCAGGCACACACACACACACACACACACACACACACACACACAATTGTACATCTTTTAAATCAGGCGTATGATTGCCAGAAAATAATTACATATTTGATATATTGCAAAAAGCATGATGTAAAAGGCAAGGCAAGTTTATTTCTATAGCACAATTCAGACACAAGGCCATTCCAAGTGCACACACACACACACACACACACACACACACACACACACACACACACACACACACACACACACACACACACACACACACACACACACACACACACACACACACACACACACACACTGCTGTTTTCTCACAGCTTTCCTCGACAGTGTGTGAGAAGTGCCACCCACACTAGACGAGGGCATCCATAACAGATTGTGGGTTTCTTAAAAAAAGTATAATTTATCATCCTCAAATATAACCCAGCAAAAAACAGCTGTCAAATAGATATAACTGATGGCTTATAACAACTGTAAGGACACACACACACACACACACACACACACACACACACACACACACACACACACACACACACACACACACACACACACACACACACTCAAACATATGTGTCTATCTATCATTGGGTTGTTTGGACCAGAACAAGGGTTTTGAAGACGTCACATTTTGACTGTGGGAAATTCTGAACGATATTTTTCACAATTACTAACATTCATTGTTTTAAAGCTGCTACGAGGAACTCATAAATATTTCTGAAACAGTCTCACTTTTCCTCTGATGATCATGAATGCAACAGAAAACGAGACCATCAGTGCAAAGAATGCAATTTTTCATATAGTTTTTCTTAATGCCTTTGTCATGGGTATACGCTCACCCAGGAACTACATCTGGCGTAGTAAAAACAATAATGCTTTTGTCCAAAGGGGGCGCAAGAAATAACACAAATCGAAAGTTCCTCGGAGCACCTTTAAGTGCAGCCCTGGAATACG
>CM049417.1:6302500-6317500 GCA_026929865.2 Hyperoplus lanceolatus | reverse complement strand
TTATATACATTCTAAATACTACATTATATACATTCTAAATACTACATTATATACATTCTAAATACTACATTATATACATTCTAAATACTACATTATATACATTCTAAATACTACATTATATACATTCTAAATACTACATTATATACATTCTAAATACTACATTATATACATTCTAAATACTACATTATATACATTCTAAATACTATATTATATACATTCTAAATACTACATTATATACATTCTAAATACTACATTATATACATTCTAAATACTACATTATATACATTCTAAATACTACATTATATACATTCTAAATACTACAGTATATACATTCTAAATACTAAATTATATACATTCTAAATACTAAATACTACCCATCCCTTAAAAGGAAATCTACCTTTTGAATTCTTCTCGAACATGAGGTCAACTCTACAGCTGAACACCTGGCTTTATAAAAAAAACATGGCCATACATCGTCCCTCTAGCCTCTGACTGGCTTCAATCCAACTTTATTTGTATTCCTCTGTTTACACTGCCATCTGTCACCACGCGCTTAACGGCATTCCACAGCCCTAAAGCTGCGCAACACTGCACTACCTCAGGTAAACGTACTGTATATACAAACACTCTGTCACACCATCCTCTATGGCTCTCTATGTATCTCTCTCTCTCACACACACTCCATCCCTCCCTCCTTCCCTCTATGTCTCTGTCTCTGTCTCTCTCTTCCTCTCTCTATCTATCTATCTCCCTCTCTCTCTTTCTCAATCTCTCTCTTTCTCCTCTCTCTCCATCTCTCTCTCAATCTCTCTCTCTCTCCCTCTCTTTCTCCATCTTCCTCTCCCTCTCAATCTCTCTATCTTTCTCCATCTCTCCCTCTCTCTCTCTCTCTCAATCTCTCTCTCTTTCTCAATCTCTCTCTCTCTCTATCTCTCTCTTCCCCCTCTCTCTCCATCTCTCTCGCACTCTCGCTCTCCCTCTCTCTCTCACTCTCCCTCTCTTTCTCCATCTTCCTCTCCCTCTCAATCTCTCTATCTTTCTCCTTCCCTCTCTCTCTTTCTCAATCTCTCTCTCTTTCTCCATCTCTCTCTCTTTCTCCTCTCTCTCTCTCTCTCTCTCTCTCCCTCTCTCTCTCTCTCTCTCAATCTCTCCCTCCCTCTCCCTCTCCCTCTCTCTCTCTCTTCCCCCTCTCTCTCTCTCCCTCCCTCTCCCTCTCCTCTCCTCTCTCTCTCCTCTCTCCCTCTCCCTCCCTCTACCTCTCCCTCCCTCTCTGGTTTGTGTAATCTTTAACTTTAACATTGTGACAGTCGTTTGCCGATTTTCTTGGAAAAATCTCGTCTCAACAGCAACATAAAGAGGAACATGTAAACACTGAAGACTGGACCACACACACACACACACACACACACACACACACACACACACACACACACACACACACACACACACACACACACACACACACACACACACACACACACACACACACACACACACACACACACACACACACACACACACACAAACATATGAGCTGCCATGACCAAAACATGTCTGTGTTTATAAGTTTTGTGATTACGTGGCTATACACTCTCCTTGTATAAATGGAAGATGATGGTTGACTTAGAGTTAGTTTTTTTTTTTTCATTTAAAATGTCCTAAAGCTTTATCGAAGGCTTCAAATGTACTTTTTAGTTTGATTTATAGTCATAAACACAACAAAATTTAGTATCCTGTAAAATAATTTAAAAAATACTGTCCTCTGTCTAATAAAGGAAAGATGTCAAAAAGAAATTGAGGAAACGTGATTATCGTAAGGTCACTTTGGGTAAAACAAAATAGCAGCCATTCACACACACACACACACACACACACACACACACACACACACACACACACACAGGGCTATGTGCTGTGGAAGTTGGCTGGGCGGTGCGAAGGTTGGACATGAAAAGCCACAGCAATGTCACAGCAGCTTGTCAAGGAAGAGGACGAACGAGTGACAGAGAGACACTGACAGACAGAGAGAGAGAGTGTGTGTGTGTGTGTGTGTGTGTGTGTGTGTGTGTGTGTGTGTGTGTGTGTGTGAGTGAGTGAGTGAGTGAGTGAGTGAGTGAGTGAGTGGTGTGTGTGTGAGTGAGTGAGTGAGTGAGTGAGTGGTGAGTGGGGTGGAGTGAGTGAGTGAGTGAGTGAGTGAGTGAGTGTGTGTGTGTGTGTGTGTGTGTGTGTGTGTGTGTGTGTGTACACTAGCCAGCTGGTAGGAATCTCTTAAACGTCAGCTCTGCTTGTTTCACGTTGTGATGGGCAGAGGTTGCCCTGGTTACCATGTACATAGGAGCCGGAATTTGACTAACTTTCTTGTTGCTAAGAGACAAGTACGTAAACTTTACTTATTTAGCACTTTCCAAAACACTGCTTGTTATCAAAACACAACCAACATTTAAAGGTGCATTGTGTAACTTTGGGTGTGTCAGAGATGTGAACATTTTCTAAGGTATATTCTCATAACTGAATAAACAAACTTTCCTCACAGGGAAAATGTGATCCCTGGAACACTGTTTGAAGTCAGAAAGATTCCTGAAAAGTTACTGTTTCACTGGTGTTGTTTAAGATCTCGAATTTCATTTAATTTTTTCTTTATTTTTTTTGCCAAATATGTGTTTTGTTCGCATCATAATACCTTGTTCTACAGACGACAAAAAGCCTTTTTTGTTCAAACCTGTCTCTAAACACATGATACACAGTCCATTTTTAGTCTCTCTCTCTCACACACACACACACACACACACACACACACACACACACACACACACACACACACACACACACACACACACACACACACACACACACACACACACACACACACACACACACACACACACACACACACACACACACACACACACACACACACACACACACACACACACACACACACACAGTGCCAAGAAGCCATCAGGTAGGTATGCGGAACAGGCCTTTTTTTTCCAGGGGCAACAGGAATAAATACAGAGATTATCAGACAGTAACACATACACACAGACACACACACACAGACACACACACACACACACACACACACACACACATACACACAGACACACACACACGGGAGCTATGATCCGTTTAATCCACGAAGATATGTCTCATTTGTCTCAGTGAGTTAGACACAGACCACTGTGTAATTCATGACATAAGGCTTTTGCTATAACCAGTAAAACACACACACACACACACACACACACACACACACACACACACACACACATCATTAGAGACAGTATAGGCCTAAATACTCTCTGTTACACTAACGCGACTGACAACCATGAAGCAGTAACAGTTTTCCCACTGCGCCATATGATCCGCTCCATTACTAATATACACATGTGTCGGGGCGCTCCGGCCATTACTGCAGGTCATCCCCTCTCTCTCTCTCTCTCTCTCTGTCTCCCCATTTCAACTCTATACTGTCCAATGAAGCTTGAAAATGCCAAAAAAATTATCTTAAAAAAAAAACATACACATGTGCCGAGAGAAGTTCTTTGACTTAAAAGAATAGTTAAAATATTTATATTTTTAGCTTGGGTTAAGAATCTTTGGGGTTCAAAGGAGGCGACTGAAACCATTGCTTTAACTATGCATCTTCATGTTTAAATACTTATTTTTAAGAGAACACATACACACAACTGAAAAGCTGAACACAGAAACAAAAGACAAAATAAAATGAACAACTAACATGGCGTACTCTACTTTACAGGTTTGTAAGGACCTGTGTGTGTATTTTTGAAGAAGAAATGGGCAAAGGTGGTCGGTCATTGCTAGTTAGCTTAGCCTCAAATAGTTTACTTCTGATGTTATAAAAATGCCAAACATTTGATGGTCAATCATTAATGGAACTATTCATTAGTTACAGGCCCTGTGGTTAAGATGTGTGTGTGTGTGTGTGTGTGTGTGTGTGTGTGTGTGTGTGTGTGTGTGTGTGTGTGTGTGTGTGTGTGTGTGTGTGTGTGTGTGTGTGTGTGTGTGTGTGTGTGTGACAGTAAAGCCATACTGAGTAACACTTTAACCAAACCAATATATCGCTCTCAGAGAAACAACATACTTGGGAATACTTAAACCCGGACAACTGCACAAAAGTGTTGATAATTAACTTTCTAGAAAAGTGCCTGGGTTGAACAGTAGTGAAAAAACTTTGTGTCAGCCATTATGTTTTTTCCGTTTGAGCTATGGTACTGCTACGTTGCTGTTCAGAAAGACATACTGTACGTACCCATGACAAAGGCATAAAGAAAAACTATACAAAGAAAATAGCATTCTTTGCACTGATGGTCCCGTTTTGCTGTTACATGTCATTTACTTTCATCAGAGGAAAAATTAGACCGTTTCAAGAATATTTAAAAAGCTCCTCATAGCACCTTTAAGTCTAGTGAAAACAAGCAGGAGATGTGCAGTTGATGGACGTCGTTTGCATTGTGCCATGACAGACAGCTAATTCTTCTTCTTCTGTTGAAATGAATGCAGGGACTTAGGCGAGCTTTACACAGCTGGCTTCGCACACGGCATGGGGTTCCTGCCCGAACAAGCCAACCCGCTGTCAGCCCCTCCAGCCCCTCTTCACTGTAGGAAACCTCCACTTTGCACGAGGATAGTGTGTGTGTGTGTGTGTGTGACTGCGTGTTTGCATGTGTGTGTGTAGCCCCCCTGTGTGTGTATGTGCTTGTCTATGTGTGTGCGCAAGTGTGTGTGTGTGTGTGTGTGTGTGTGTGTGTGTGTGTGTGTGTGTGTGTGTGTGCGCATGTGTCGGATGGACGGCATATTGGATCAAACCACACTGAAATAATACAGAGCGACTGCGGGGTCAAGTGTCCCGCTGGGCAGCCATTACGGCTCAAGCCTTCATCGCCGCGACTACAGAGGGGACGCAAAGATGACGGATAGACACTGAGACAATGTTTTGAGTGACTTGAGACAATATTTTGCAGGCTTTTGAACAACACACACACACACACACACACACACACACACACACACACACACACACACACTTAATCAGAGCAGGAGGTATAGAGGTGTTTGAAGGCCAGTTGGAAGACATTTTTGGGGGGTTGAACCATATTGCAACAACATAAGACGAGTGTTTGAGGGCTGGGTTGTGGAGGTCAAGTGCTTCACACACACGGGACAGGCCCAGGGGTCAAGGTCACCATACAGAGGAAGCCGTTTGATGCACACAGAGAAACACAGAGAAAGTGGGGGTCAACACGCTATGGCTTTTTGGACTTCCACTCTGTTTTGAATGAGTGGTTTACAGCTCTGACAGCAGTGTGTTAGCATTTGAACAAAGTGCTAGCAATCCATAGTGTTGTGCAGGTTGTGATATAAGCCATGGGATAAGTGTGTTAAGTTTTGAAAATTGTGTTTAAGCAATGAAAACCGATCTAGAGTTTGGTCCACATGAACCGCTGCTGTGCATAGTGTTGTTAGAGTTTCGCACATGTCGCTCCATTTGTGCCCACTGTGGTTTAGTGATCAAAAAAAAACTGTTATGAGTTGGCTTTTTTGACTTGGCTGTCAGTACTGTGGGAATACAGACAGTAGAGCTACAAAATGGCTTTTCTTTGTAATATTAAAATTGCTTGGAAGATCGCTGAGTTTCTGTTAATTCTAGCGCCCGCTGTTACCCAAAGCAGGAGTGTTTTTACAACATCAACTGCTGCCCGCTGTCCCAGAGAACAAAATAATGTAGTTTTTTGTACTTGATTCGAGTAGTTTTATGGACTACTTAAGTGTGACTGGACTTAAGTACTGGGGTTGACTACTCAGCTAACACACAGCTAAAATAAAGGACGCTCCCCTCCTCCCTCTCTCTCTGTCTCTCTCTCTCTCTCTCTGTCTCTCTCTCTCTTCTGCTTGACCTTTAACCTTTCCTGTGGGGAGGTTGAGACAAGTGGAAGGAATGGAATGCTCCGCGGCCGTCCAACATAGGGTCAGTGCAGAGAAAGAGAGAGAGAGGGACAGAGAGAGAGAGAGAGAGAGAGAGACACACAGAGAGAGACAGAGAGAGGGGGAGAGAGAGAGACACACACACAGAAAGAGAGAGAAAGACAGAGAGGGAGGGAGAGAGAGGCCAGCCGAGTAAACGTACATCTATGGCTTTGTGTTCTCTGTGTGAGCTTTCTCTAAACAATACTCAGGTGTCCATACACTCAATGCAACTCTCCTTTGAGTACATGATGAAAACACAGAAACATGGGTTAAAATGTAACTTTGCTGTATTTCTTTCTGTCTCTCCCCTTGCATGGGTTTCCCTATAAGGTTAAGACTCTCTCCACTGATCATTAACTGTGTGAGGCCACCTACACTGCATCCTCTGTCTCCAAGACTTGTGTGTGTGTTTGTGTGTGTGTGTGTGTGTGTGTGTGTGTGTGTGTGTGTGTGTGTGTGTGTGTGTGTGTGTGTGTGTGTGTGTGTGTGTGTGTGTGTGTGTGTGTGTGACTGTGTCCATTAGACGACCAACAGATGTTCAACCACGTAAACTATACCTAAGTGACGTTTAACACACAATAACAAACACATTTAAAACATATAATACTTAAAGACCTACTTCACCAGTGGGAATATGAAAGTGTATTGAACTCGGAGATCCTATGTAGTATAAATGTGCAAACATTTTAGAAACCGGTTCATCCTAGCCTGAGAAAAGGCAGAAAGAGTGTTTTACGGTCACACTGTCTAACCCTACAGTGTCCCATGTCTGACATCACAGTAAGGGTTAGGATTAACAGGACAGCTGGGCCAAGGGAAGACTGAGGAACAATGGAGGGAAGAAAAACCGCATTCATTATATTATAATAGCGATTTTATAATGATAGAACGCCGGTTCCGTATGGGTGAAAAATTCCCTTCAGTAGTCAAATGAAATGAAGTACGATGGTCTGGTAGGACCAGGCTAAATGAAGTACGATGGTCTGGTAGGACCAGGCTAAATGAAGTACGATGGTCTGGTAGGACCAGGCTAAATGAAGTACGATGGTCTGGTAGGACCAGGCTAAATGAAGTACGATGGTCTGGTAGGACCAGGCTAATGTAGTACAGCACTCCTGCAATGGACCAAACCTCCTACGAATGTTATAATGTTTAGGTTTCTTTGTAAACTGTTTGAGAGATGTGATGATCGAACTGTCTCATCATTTCCGAGGTTACTTGTTCATAAATGTAAATGTTTATGTCATAGTTTACGTTGTGTAGGCTTTACAGCGTATGGTAGTAATCTACGGCAGACAAATATCTGACGTGGATATCCTCAAATGCAATGTCAGATATGTAAATCTTGTCAAGGTCTGTAAGTACTTTATAACCAAGGGATAGAAGAGGGAATATATATATAGGATGAAAGATCATCAATGTCATGGTTATTTAGTACATTTGGCCAATGCATTATCTAATGAACAGTTTAAAACATTAAATAAACCTTTTTATTCAATGAATGTGGTTCTAATAGGCTATGTACAGTGTTGTTAATAGATGTGTGTTGACATTTTCTGAGACAGTCCATGATATAGATTAGTCTTGAGGCTGTTTGGTCTCGTCTGTTCTCACAAACACATCTTTCAAACAACACACTCACTGCAGCTGCTTTTAGATATCCAATAACGTTGCTGCTTAAGACTCACTTTTTTTTATTTTGCATTGGCCTTTTGGGTAGCTCCTGTCTTTTATATGTTGCTAATTTGATCTATTGTGTTTTATAATTATTTGTATTCTTAGAGCCTTATTACATTTTTTTTTACTATGCTTTTATTTTCTATGCACATTGTAAAAGCACTTTATGACCCTGTCTGTGGAAAGCGCTATATAAATACATTTTACTGACTGACTGACTGACTGACTGACTGACTTACTGACTGACTGACTGACTGACTTACTGACTGACTGACTGACTGACTGACTGACTGACTGACTGACTGACTTACTTACCTGGGACCCTCGTAGACATTCCTTTAGGGCCTATTATATCACTCCACCTTTCTATCTTCCAACCCCTTTCTCTTCATTTCGCTTCACCATCTGTCTATCCGTCCTTGAGCAGATGTTTGCCCCCGTTTCCAACAGGTGAATTGTAACGCCCTTAGGCCCATAAAAAAAAAAAAAAAAAACGGACACAACCACCCAAAAACGTTTAAATTTCAAATGGTTACAACACACCCGTAAATCTATCTATCTATGTGTGTGTGTGAACCTTAAATCCATTAGGGGTTAGAAAGGTTTATTGTGAAGGGTCAGTCTGTGTACAACAGGTCAGAGGCAAAACAGCAGGGCTTCTATTACATGAGGAGAACCTTCAGGAATTTCTTGGCGAGATCAGACAAGAGGGCATTTGTATTTTCAGGATTTTTTTGTTCCATTTGCACACAGCAAGCATTTCCATAAAGGTAAACAGAGCCCCCCCCCCCCCCATATGGCCCACTAGCGCTGATCTAAAGCAGAAGGTCAATGTTTGATCTGTTTACTGAGCTTGGAAGTGTGTTTCCTTTGGAGACGACAGATGAGTGATGGATATGGCAAAGGGCTGGATTTAACCGCGGGGTTTTTATTAGACCAATAGGAAATGACCATGAATTCACCTGTCTGACTGAACAGATCAGAACGACAGTAAATCTTGAACGGTGAACAATTTAGAAAGTTCGAAAAAAAAAGCCACATTTAAAGGCAACTGTCTCTGCTGGATTTTTTTTTAGGTTTTTAAGCGAATTGAAACTCTAAAGAAGCATGAAGAAAACTGTCTACAATCTAGCCGACTAATTATCTTTTGTTGAGAGAACTTATCATTCATATGTAATGACTGTCAAACTTCAAGACAGGTTCCTTTTGAGTTTTCCTAACTTGAGCTGACCTGAATTTGAAAACTATCCCCTTACTGTCGGAAAAGTTATTGAAAGTGACAGTAGTTCCTAGGGGCTATATTATTCCGTCAATAAAAAGGGCCTAAATTACCCTGCATTCTTTCAAAACACTATGTTTTTCGCGTTTTTCAGCTCTGTTATTAGCTTCTTTTTCGTCTATTTTGTTCCACAGTAATGTTCCCCTTTCGTTGACTCTTAGGAGGGGGTTGAGTTCTTGTCCTGACTTGAGAAAGGTTAAAGGAAAACATTTGATTGACTAGTGAAACTAAGGCAAGGTAATGACCAGTTAAATGGGTTAAAATGACCTCAGGATTCAAGAGGTAAAAGTAAGGCCGGGACGCATAGCTAACAGGAGCCCCCGTTCCAGACAAATACCTGGAGGTCGTCTGACCTTTTCTGACCAAAGTTTTGGAAGTGCTCTTCAACTGACCCTTAGCTGACATCAGGGTCAACATGAGGATTACAAGTCTCAGGGAATGATTGAAGGTGTTCTGGAAAAGGAAAAAGCTCGCGGCTAACGAAATGATGCTCCGAGTTGTTGTCGTAAGCAGCTGCTGTGCTTAAAATAAGAGGAAAATGGATTTTGACGTGATTGCTGTTTTCTGTTTTTGGAGCCTAGCCTGATGCAGAATACCTTGTGTTGTGTTTTACACCTCCAATTAGCAGGCACAGGCCCAAAGCTGTGGTGTGTGTAAGTGGTTTTGGAAAATGGCTTTCAGAAGTAACAGACAAATACACAAGATGTTCTTAAGACCACAACAGCACAACTCAAACTGAAAATCAGAGCCCACAGGGAAAGTTTTTGAAAGTTAAAAAAAAAACTGCAAAATATTGAAATAAAGCAGCAAAATCACACCCCAGATGCATTTTTTTCAGCTGTCATTCTTTCAGCGCTGTAACTTTGTCTATAGAAGGAACACAAAAGACTAAACTAAAATGGTCACCTGGGGCCTCTTCCCCATAACTCAGCCTCCAAACGTGTTTACGAGCAAATTAAACCGATGCTCTGCCTTCCTTCGGCTTAACAGACTTTCCCATGACGGCCTTTCACGCCATAAGGTCATTGTTTACGTCCGAACACTCACTACGACCAAACCAAAATGGCCGACATTGAAACATTGAAAATTCCTTCTTCCTGTTTGTGTATGTGAATCATTGCTTTCCGCTTCGACATTTTTCCACTTTTTTAGTATTAAGTTCGTCACTTCCCTACAAAACTTAAAGGAATACTTCACCCATACGGAACCGGCGTTCTATCATTATAAAATCACTATTATAATGTAATGAATTAGGTTTTTCTTCCCTCAGTCTTCCCTCTGTCTTCCCTTGGCCCAGCTGTCTTGTTAATCCTAACCTTACGTTTTTTACTAGTGTGATGTCACACATAGGAAAATGTAGGGTTAGACAGTGAGACCATAAAACACTCGTTCTGCCTTTTCTCAGGCTAGGATGAACTGATTTCAAAAATGTTTGCACATTTATACTAGATAGGATCTCAGAGTTCAATACACCTTCATATTTACTTTGAATTAAATCAGTGATCTCATTGATTTACCACGCCAGCTGTAGTTTCTGGGTGAGCGTATACCCATGGACAAAGGCATTAAGAAAAACTATATAAAAAATAGCATTCTTTGCACTGATGGTCTCGTTTGCTGTTACATGTCATTTATGATCATCAGAGGAAAAATTATAGCACCTTTTAAGTAATGTTTTGAATGTAGGACTTTTCCCTAACATTCAGTTTATGACAAAAATAATTTGGTCACTGAGGGAATGTTCAGATGGGAATAAAACGTGAGAGAAAGTGAAATAATTTTAACAGGTGTGGGACCTCTACAATGTGCTTTAGGGCATTCAGGGGTGTGTGTGTGTGTGTGTGTGTGTGTGTGTGTGTGTGTGTGTGTGTGTGTGTGTGTGTGTGTGTGTGTGTGTGTGTGTGTGTGTGTTAGTTCTAGTAGCTATGGAGATGCATTGGAATGTCCGTGTCCCCCTCGGCGACGGTTCGTTAGCTATTAGCCCCCCAGCCTCTGATGGCTCCTATAAGCCCAGACCTGTCCCCCCCCCCAACCCCCCCAAACCAAACGGTGTGTCAAAGAATTCCAGAATCCTACATGTCATCATCGCGGATTGCCTAAGCATTCCAGAAGGCGAAAAAAAAAGGTGCGGATTGCAGGTGAGGTGTGCACCCGAAAAATACACACAGGTGAGGCACACACACACACAGTCGCGCACACACATACACACACACACACACACACACACACACACACACACAGAGTCAGGTATGAGGTACTGAAAACACACACCTCGGGTTGAATTTGGCGCAATTAGAAAAGACACCTCTAAGGCGCAGAGATGTCAAGTACGAGGGCAACAGCTTTAAAGGTCACACAATCTCTTTTCCAAGTTCCAAAAATGCACCTGTGGAATGTTCTAGTTCTAGAATTACACCGTATACCTGGAAGACCCAACACTGAACAAGTCCCAATGTGATTTTAAAATCCAGTGGCGTAGTGGATAGAGCGTGCACCATGTCGGCTCTGGCTTTCGTTGCACTGGTCGTGGGTTCAAATCCGACTGATGAGGTTTTTCTTCCATCAGTCTTCCCTCAGTCTTCCCTTGGCCCAGTTGTCCTGTTAATCCTAACTCTACATTATACCATGTGTGATGTCACACATGGGAAAATGTAGGGTTAGAATGTGAGACCATAAAACCCTCTTTCTGCCTTTTCTCAGGCTAGGGTGAACCGATTTCTAAAATGTCCGCACATTTATACTACACATAGGAGCTCAGAGTTCAATACACCTTCATATTTCCACCGGTGAAGTATAGGTATATGTTAGCTTGACCTCCCTATTATCTTAATCAGGTTAAAGAAAGTTCTTAAGGACAAGCCTGCAAGGTCAATGTGACTTGTGGGGAGATTTTCTTACGTTGTAGGCACGGATGTTGTTTTGAAAAATGCACTTAATGAGCTTATGCTGTGGACAAAACACAGTTGTGTGTGTGTGCATGCGTGTGTGTGTGTGTGTGTGTGTGTGTGTGTGTGTGTGTGTGTGTGTGTGTGTGTGTGTCTCATTCCATTGCGTAAGCAGGAAAGCATAAGTGTACTGTATGTAGAAGTTATCGCTCCTTATTACATAACTGTTCGGAAAGTTTGTAGAAAACTCGAAGGCAAATATGAAGGCAAAGGTGAATGCAAAAAAAAAAAAACATCAAATTAAGGAGGGGGATTTGTTTTCATATTCTGAGCCAACAGTTTGGTTACTAAACATATTTTCTCGACATGATTAAAAATTAAATAGTTTTGTGGAACCTGGAACCAAAATGTAAGACTAGAATATGTTTGTAAACCAAACTGTGGGCCCTGCTGCTGTAAACAACAACAGTGAAACAGTAACTTTTCAGGAAGCTTTCTAACTTCAAACAGTATTCCAGGGATCACATTTTCCCTGTGAGGAAAGTTTGTTTATTCAGTGATGAGAATGTAGCTTAGAAAATGTTCACTTGTTGGACACACACAAAGTTACATAGTGCACCTTTAAGTTTACGAAAGCAGTTAAAGTTGCATTAGATAAGGTGTTCTTTTTTTAAACTTTGCAATCTGAGCTGAAAAGATTATTCATTCTCATTGGAAAATTAGCATATGTTCCAAGAATGATGCCATCTATATGGTGTGTTTGGGCCTGCAGGTTTCAATCTTTTGATCTATGTCCCCCCCCCCCACCTCCTCAAAGCAATTCATCTTGGTGTGATGTCAACCCATTAAGAGGATTTGCGACGAAATATACCACCAACATAGAAGCTAATATGCAAAGTGTGGTAGGACTATATCATACATTACAACACACTCACTGCATTCCATACCAAGCCATTAGAAGTGCTACTGTCAACGTGAATGTCAAGTAAACTTCAGCAGTTAAGGTCAAATTAAGCAACTGTCAATCAACTCGACGACTGTCAATCACTTAGATCATAGTATGACACAACCATTGCATTGGTTGTTAAGTGCACACGCCTATGGGCTTCTGTAAAGGAATGCATTCCCAAAGGGGGCAAATAATTGATTATTTGCAGTGGCTTTCCTAACTGTCCTCCCTCTGTCTGTCTGTCTGTCTGTCTGTCTGTCTGTCTGTCTGTCTGTCTGTCTGTCTGTCCGTCCGTCTGTCTGTCTGTCTGTCTGTCTGTCTGTCTGTCTGTCTATCTCTCTGTCTGTCTCTGTCTCTCTCTGTCTCTCTCTCTCTCTCACACACACACACACACATACACACACTGATCATTCACAGAAATAATGAAAGCTTGCCTCACCCCCATCCACTGGGCACACACACACACACACACACACACACACACACACACACACACACACACACACCCAGAGAGAGAGAGAGTTGACACTGCTCTCTCTCTGGCCAGCTAGTAAGGGAGGGGGTTTAGGAGCTATTTTAGGGACAAGTTGAAGCCAGCTAGATAAAAATAAGGGGGGCAACTGCACTCTGTTGACAAACATATGGACCCCAGTAACAGAACACTGTCTACAAAACAAATTACCCCCATGACTACACAGCACATAATAATAATAATAATAATAATAATAATAATAATAATAATAATAATAATAATAATAATAATAATAATAATAATAATAATAATAATAATAATAATAATAATTCAATATTATATTATATTATATTTATATAGCGCTTTTCTGGCACTCAAAGCGCTTAAAGTAGTGCATGGTCTTAGCTTCTAGATATGTGAATAGTTCTAATTGATAAAACAAGACAATAACAACCAAACGAGTGGGGTTTAATCGCCCTTTCTGGATGCAGCCATCATATTTTAGCATCGTATAGTTAACGTGACACAATGATCAACTGTCCACCCCTGTCCCCCCCCTCCCCCCCCCCCGTCCCCCTCTCATTAGTGGCCGTTTGGGGGCCACGTTAGGCGATGGGGGAACAAACAGAGCCAGTAGAGGCCCCGTCGATAGGGAAAGAATGGGAGTTAAAGCCATAAGAGCACGAGGGCTGAAGTGTAGGGGAATGGTGCCAGGTAGTGCTAATCTGCTAGTAGGCCCTTCAGTCCAAGGCTAAAAATCATTTAGTTAGTGGGGACATGCATGTTTTTAAGGCCACAAAACAACCTAGTGTGAGTGTTTAAAGACCTACTTCACCAGTGGGGATATGAAGGTGTATTGAACTCTGAGATCCTATGTAGTATAAATGTGCAAACAGTTTAGAAATCACAACTGGGCAAACTGTAGGGTTAGACAGTGAGACCGTAAAAGACTCTTTCTGCCTTTTCTCAGGCTAGGATGAACCGATGTCTAAAATTCTTGCACATTTATACTACATAGGATCTCAGAGTTCAACACACCTTCATATTTCCACCAGTGAAGTAGGTCTTTAAGTGCTTTTTGTGAAGTGTATGAAAGATGCCCACTTTTAAAAGTAAATTAAAAGTTAGTTTAGCTGATTCAATTGCAAGATTGAAACTGTATTCCTATAGTATTATTTTGGTGTGTGTGTGTGTGTGTGTGTGTGTGTGTGTGTGTGTGTGTGTGTGTGTGTGTGTGTGTGTGTGTGTGTGTGTGTGTGTGTGTGTGTGTGTGTGTGTGTGTGTGTGTGTAAACGAAAAGGGGGCCCGCCATATCTCGCAACATGCCAGTTTACAGAGTCTAGGCTGTGTTTTACACTAACACACTAACACTGGATATTTTTATAGGGCACACACACACACACACACACACACACACACACACACACACACACACACACACACAATCACACACACTGGTAGCAGATCATGAGGAGATATTCACTGATTTTGACCAAAAGCGATTTTGACATCAAGCATTGTCCAGAACCTACTCAAACATAAATTTAAAGGCTGCGAAACAGAGTCAATAAAATGTGAACTGGTGGAGACCTTTTGAGACAATCGATCAATCACAGGCTTATTTTAAAGGTCAGAATTTAAACAGTAAATTTGACTGCTGCGTCCTGTCATAAATGATAAATAGAGTTGATGGGAGTTCAACTGTAGGGCGTTTAGTGTGTGTGTGTGTGTGTGTGTGTGTGTGTGTGTG
>CM049417.1:6295000-6300000 GCA_026929865.2 Hyperoplus lanceolatus | reverse complement strand
ATGGTTGTAGGTAGGGCCGAGGTAGGAGGGAATGGTTGTAGGTAGGGCCGAGGTAGGAGGGAATGGTTGTAGGTAGGGCCGAGGTAGGAGGGAATGGTTGTAGGTAGGGCCGAGGTAGGAGGGAATGGTTGTAGGTAGGGCCGAGGTAGGAGGGAATGGTTGTAGGTAGGGCCGAGGTAGGGAGGGAATGGTTGTAGGTAGGGCCGAGGTAGGAGGGAATGGTTGTAGGTAGGGCCGAGGTAGGAGGGAATGGTTGTAGGTAGGGCGAGGTAGGGAGGGAATGGTTGTAGGTAGGGCCGAGGTAGGAGGGAATGGTTGTAGGTAGGGCCGAGGTAGGAGGGAATGGTTGTAGGTAGGGCCGAGGTAGGAGGGAATGGTTGTAGGTAGGGCCGAGGTAGGGTACCATGCTGCTTGAACCCTCTGGCCTGATATTGTAAATTCGGTAGAAGTGCAGTACAAATTGTTCATAACATGCTATAGGTCTATTAATATTATATTGTATTCTAGATTTTGGTTAAAGGTGCTACGAGGAACTTTTGAATACATTTCTGAAACTAGTCTCATTTTTCCCTCGGATGATCATAGATGACATGTAACAGCAAATGAGACCAACAGTGCAAAGAGAATGCTATTTTTATATTTCGTTTTTTCTTAATGCCTTTGCTTACCTAGCTTACCTGGCAAAGGATGAGAGTGAGACAGAGAGAGAGAGAGAGAGAGAGAAGAGAGAGGAGAGAGAGAGAGAAGAGAGAGAGAGAGAGAGAGAGAGAGAGAGAGATGGAAAAACAGAGTCAGTAATTGCAGGGGCAGGCATAGACACGGTGATGCTGTAATAATAATAGCACACAATAACTAACACTATCTGATGCGTCAATGATAGTGTTTCTATCGCACCGGGACAAACAGGAAGAGTAAAGGGCTGCGAGCCGGGTTACCATGGCCACAAGGGCTTCTCCCTGATGTAAACAATGGAGGAAACTTCAAATGGAAAAGTGATCGCTCGATTTTGGAAAAAAAATGTGAACAATAACAAGATATCTGATCCACTGGATTAACCCAGCTGAAAAGGATGTTGAGTTGACAAAAAAAGTTTACAATTTAGAGATACTACAAGACTAGAAATGCTACAGTAATATATATATATATATATATATATATTATATATATATATATATATATATATATATATATATATATATATATATATATATATATATATTGTATCCGTTGTTTTTCTATTGTACAGCGGTTGCCATTGTTTTTAGATGTTTTGTTTTATGGTGTCACAACTGTGGTTCCCATGGCTACAATGTCAACAATGAAAAAAAAAATTCATTCAGAAAAGTGATCGCTTGATTTGAAAAATGTATTTGAACAAAAACGAGTTATTTGATCAAAGCTAATGCTGCTACCGCTAACGTCAAAGTGAAACACACATCCCAGAGCTACGCACATGACATTCGATTCAACTTTGTTCACATTTGCTGCCAGCTACATATGTCAAAACTGTTCACAAAACCGGCAATTATATACAACCTTTACCGTTATATATAGCCCACAACATGTGACAACATGGGACTCTAGTATGTTATTAAAACAAATGTCGACGAAAGAGTGATAGCCTATTATTGTTCATTAGACAAACCTCTCTCTCTCACACACACACACACACACGCGCGCACACACACACACACCTAGAGGGGCTGCGTTAAGACCACCACAGTTAAAAAAAAATAAAAGTAAAAAGAAAATCGTCAAACAAAAGAAGATGTGTCTCTCTAGTCTGCACAGGCACGTATCAGGATAATTGCAGTGAAGAGGGGGAAACTGTTTGAGTCAAAGGGTGTGTGTGTGTGTGTGTGTGTGTGTGTGTGTGTGTGTGTGTGTGTGTGTGTGTGTGTGTGTGTGTGTGTGTGTGTGTGTGGGTGTTGATGTTTGGGCGTCTAATGCCAAAGTAATGATGTTGAAGGGGAAAAAGTGGTGCATCAAAGCAACGAGGGGAATTGAACCTGCCAGGAGTCAAGACGTCCTACTATATGACTTACAAACAAAAGTAAAAAGTCCCCCCCGGCGCTTGTTAAGTGTCCCATGGTTACCGTGTTTTAAAATGAACCAGGTTGAAAAAAATCTCGAATTAAAAGGAAAAACATTCCCTGCGTTCCAAATCACATACTCTTTCTTTTTACTACACTACATACTAAAGTACAGAAGATTTTTAGGGCCACGGGAGAGAGAAAAAAAATTCATTATGTCGAGAAATGTCGAGAATTAAGACAAATACTCCAAAATGCTATTGGAGTTAGTGGGGCATCTATGTATTTTCAGTATACTACAATTGACGTGCATGTATCGGGACATCCTAAATCTTTTTCTGGCATACCAGTAGGGAAGTATGGGTATTGTAACGCAGGGATTTATTCTAAGCAGTAGTACAAGATATGTCAACACCTGGTAGACAAGGTGCAACGTTATCATTGATTTGATTGTGTTGTCCTACTCATACTAAAAGCCCTGCTAACGTCCTACTCATACTAATTTTGACGGCAATTTGAGTATGTTGAGGTTTTGTGTATGTGAGTTTGTGTAGGCAAGAAAAGCCCGGATGAGTACTAACTTCCGGGAAGATTTTGTGTATGGATCGATAGGATACTTTTCCTACTCAACCGCCCCACAATGCATTGCATCTTTTCAAACGATGTTAGTTCTTAATTCCTTCTGTATACTTCAGTGTAAACGGTCCGACGAACCTCGCATACACAATGGAAGGTTAAGTAGACAGTATTTAGTATATACATGTTGAGTATGTAGGAGGGAGGACGTTACTAGGGCTTTTTCGAACACGGCCATCCAGTCTTTGTTTCAAAATCGAAATCAAGAAATTAAAAAGGGCAGACTGAAAGACAGGCAGATAAGAGTGAACTAGATGAATGAGTGGAGGTAGATTCTAAGGTCTTATCCGTTCAGTAATGCACACACACACGCGCACGCACACACACACACACACACACACACACACACACACACACACACACACACACACACACACACACACACACACACACACACACACACACAGGCCCTGAGGGGGAAGCATGGCATTAAGCAGAGAAAGGGACAGAGGTAAGTCAGGCAAGACTATACAAGACAAAGCTCCGATACCAAGCATCCAGTCAGCCCCACCTCAACTCCACTGTGACAAGAAGACTGAAGACCTTCACAAACACACACACACACACACACACACACACACACACACACACACACACACACACACACACACACACACACCCTAGAGCCTGTAGATACACAGAATAACCCCCTCTAATTATATGCCTTCCCTCTCTCTCTATCTATCTATCTATCTATCTATCTATCTATCTATCTATCTATCTATCTATCTATCTAGTTTCCACAAGGGGACAATAAAGTATAACTGAATTTAATTGAAAATATGTGTCATTTCAATATTCAAGCGTCAATCATATTTGTCATACTACAGCTCTGGAAAAAATGAAGAGACCACTCCAAATGTTCAGTGTCTCTGGTTTAACTATTTATAGGACGTATGTTTGAGTAGAATGAACATTTTTGATTTTATAATATAAACTACCGACAACATTTCTACCAAATTCACCATAAAAATATTGTCATTAAGTCAGAGCATTTTAAATAAGTAATGTAGAGATGAAGATAGAAGAAAAATCCAGACTGGTCTCCTCATTTTTTTTTTTCCCGGAGCTGTATATTAAGCACCACAGTTACAGCAGCAGTGTTTGGCAATGGAGTCTCGTATCTCCTTTAAGATAAGATAAGATTATTCTTGTTTGTCTAGCTGTTGATAGATTTTGCACCGAAATATTTCTTGCAACAATTATATATGAAGACATAAGACAACAACATATTTGAATTGTATTTTTTGTTTGTTTTCTTTTACTTTATGTCTTTGCCTTACTTTATTGCATTGCAATGTTTAGGTGATTAGCATCCTTTATGATTTACTCTGTTGTCCCGCCCGTGCATCTATGTATGTCTATGTGTCTATATGTCTATATGTCTATGTGTCTATATGTGCACCTTTTTGCAATTTTAATTTATTTGCACAAACTAAACTAAACTAAACGACATTAAAAACATAATCAAACCACTATGGATATTAAATGTGATGGAGGGGGTGGAGGGGGGGGGGTTTGGAGGGGGGGTCCAGCCCTAAAAAAGTAAAAACAGTTTTCAGCTTGGAGTGTCTATTCACAAGGAGGGAAAGACAAAGTGTGATAAACAGATGTGTGTGTGTGTGTGTGTGTGTGTGTGTGTGTGTGTGTGTGTGTGTGTGTGTGTGTGTGTGTGTGTGTGTGTGTGTGTGTGTGTGTGTGTGTGTGTCGGGGCAAGTGTGGAGAGCGGGCGGTGGAATGTTAAGCTGTTGCCACGGACGCAAGCTCCTGCAGCCTTTGTTACCGTGCCGACCCCTGACCTCGGGAGTTCACCGCGACCAATCGACAGACAAACTGACAGCGTGTGTGTGTGTGTGTGTGTGTGTGTGTGTGTGTGTGTGTGTGTGTGTGTGTGTGTGTGTGTGTGTGTGAAAGTGTCTGTGCCAAGGAGGGGGATGATGTGGTGACATGTAGCTGTGTTTGCTTGTCATGTTCTGTCTACACTGTAAAAATGTAAATGTTAAGAAAACTACAATTTCCAACGCAACTCTCTCCACTAGAGTATTGATGGTAAGGCTAAAACTGCCAACATTTGAGTAAAACTAACTAATTATCTTTTTGTTATCATCCATATGTAAATGTAACTTCAAGTTTTGAGATCTACAAACTAAGAATTCAAAAAAATTAAAGTAACAGTTATGGGGCGCCCTAAGCTCAGTTGGTAGGGCGTCCCCCCACATGGGCCTCAGCTAGCAGCGGACTAGGGTTCGATTCCAGCCCGCGGTCGTTCTCTGCATGTCACTCCCCTCTCTGCCCCATTTCATCTCTGTCTCTACACTATCAATAAAGCAT
>CM049417.1:6280000-6290000 GCA_026929865.2 Hyperoplus lanceolatus | reverse complement strand
GTGTGTGGGTGGCTGATTGGATGGATATACGTGCGTGTGTGTGTGTGTGTGTGTGTGTGTGTGTGTGTGTGTGTGTGTGTGTGTGTGTGTGTGTGTGTGTGTGTGTGTGTGTGTGTGTGTGACGTTACCACCTATAAGGAAACTACACAAAGATTTTGGTCAGTGAGTGAAGTGACAGTATTGTGTCTGTGTGTGTGTGTGTGTGTGTGTGTGTGTGTGTGTGCGTGCGTGCGTGCGTGCGTGCGTGCGTGCGTGCGTGCATGCGTGTGTGCTTGCGCGCATGTGTGTGTGGGGTCGAGTTGAAGTGACTGGCAAATGAGGTTATTCATTGGGTGGTCTTTTTTGCTGTTGTAACCGTGGTAGCCATGTATTCCAGTGGTTAGCCTATCCCTGCCGTTTGTGGTTAAATCAAAATGCTGAAAGTTTAATTTCCTTTTCTTTCTGTGCTACTGTTTGCATGACTCAAGCCTTTATCAGCTCTTATCAGTGTAAAAATACGTTGCCTATCTCTAAGTGGAAAGGATTTATCTTTTGAGATGACATTGTAGCAGCTAAAAGATAAAAAAGGTTGCCGGCATTCGTAACTGGCAGACATACAGGTATTAGTTTACGAGTCTCTGTGTGCACAACAACAGCTTGATATTTGGTGCAGATGGGGTTTAATGAAAGTTAATCTTAATGTATTTATTTTGTTTTTACTAGCTCTTAAAGGTGAAGTAAGCGGTTTATTTATATTAATATAAGTGTTAAATCGCTCTTTATACATACAGTGATCACTTTACGCGTTTCATAAAGCCCATCTCTCAGTCAGCTGCTCTGCATGTAATAAGCATTTAAACTTTATATAGTATCCCGAAATTTTATCCAATCACAAGAGAGAACGCTACAAACCAACACCCGTCCACACCCGTCTCACTCATGGTCTCACTGCCGGTGCACGCCAGAGCGACACATAGGTGAATGTTTATGCGCCTACAATGGCGGACCAGGTAAAAATCCTTCCCATTGTCTGTTTTGATGGTTTTTATCATGTTTTATCACACTTATGGATCTGAGATGACGCTAGATAACTCGCTGTTTGAAGACCGCAGTGCATAAATGTGGTGACGTGGGGACGAGCGAGGGGACTGCTAACTACAGTAACTGACAGGAAGTTAGCTAAAAGAACCATTCCGCTTACAGCACCTTTAAATGAAATTTTGAATGTCTGATCTTGATTTATGTTATGCCCCTGTAAAACACTTTGAATGGCCTCGTGTCTGGATTGTGCTATAGAAATAAACTTGCCTTGCCTTGCATAATGAGTGATTAACTGGTTCCATAAGCTTGCAAGCTTGTGTGTGTGTGTGTGTGTGTGTGTGTGTGTGTGTGTGTGTGTGTGTGTGTGTGTGTGTGTGTGTGTGTGTGTGTGTGTGTGTGTGTGTGTGTGTGTGTGTGTGTGGTGTGTGTGTGTGTGTGTGTGTGCATTTTACAAAATTACTGATGAAAGTATTGGATCAGAGTTGAGTATAAATGACAGAATTTGGTGGAATATAAAATGAGAAAACTAAGAAAAACACCCACATGCCTCCTAACAAACCTACATGAGTGTTGGATGAATCATGCTATAATGGTTTAAATAGAGCAATTTAGGAATTTTCAGTAGTGCAAAGAAGGCAGACCATCCCTGTGTGTTTCTTGCTACAACAGACAGACACACACACACACACACACACACACACACACACACACACACACACACACACACACACACACACACACACACACACACACACACACACACACAGCAGTAGGAAAGTCTTGCATATAGGTGTGGCTAGGAGAAAGGCACGTTGCCTCCACAAATCTCCTTATCCTTAATATTCATTAGCAGCAGAGGGGGCGGGGTTAGGAGCAGAGGGGGCGGGGTTTGAATCCCAAATGTCTGAGCGGGTGCACTCAAAAAACTGAACTGCTTTTTTTTCAGTCCCTCCGGCCACATATAAAATGCAGAGATAAGAACCAAAGCATATTAAAAAACCCACATAAAATGGTTCGCAAAAATAAATTACAAGAGCACAAAAGACTTCAAATAAAAATGAAATGAGAATAAAAAGCGCAACAAAACAGTGGCAGACCAGACGTGTCTTAAAGGTGTTGTAAAGCGATTAGAAGATATTCAAGAAATGTGTGTGCTCGCGCGTAAAGGCTGGAGACGCCGACAGCGTGACGCATTGACGAACGAGACCTACTGTGTGTGCACGGTGCAGGTCTGTTCTATATGGACAACATGCGTGTATATGGAAGTCACTGTATTAACATGTAGAATTCATGCAACAACAAAAAAAATCAATCTGTAGTGTTGAAATTGTGTGTTTAAGGCAGAATGGACGTAAGGTCAGCTGAGCCGTTTTTACTTTTACGCACAAAACATCCACACAAAAGTAATGATATTTTCCAGCGATCACACAGTCACAATGCAATAGAAAACACATTCAGATTGGGTGGTATGATGTATCGGCGCTGTGTGTGTGTGTGTGTGTGTGTGTGTGTGTGTGTGTGTGTGTGTGTGTGTGTGTGTGTGTGTGTGTGTGTGTGTGTGTGTGTGTGTGTGTGTGTGTGTGTGTGTGTAAACCAAAAAGCGAGACCCACTTCACCACCTGAAGGAGAATTATAATAAACAAAGTGGACTTACTCCATGCGTAGATCTCACCGCCACGGCCAACGCTATCAAACAGAACCTGCAAAAGAAAAGGAAAAAATCGTTAAAGTAATTTTTTTATTTTCTTATAATTTTTTTCAAGATTAAATCTGGCAGGTACACTTGCACCGGGAGCTTGGCTAAAGTAGTGTGTAGCCCCCCCCACACACACACACATTACACAGCCAAGCGATCAGCCAGCGCTTAGCCGAAACCCCCCCAAAACTATGTCAAAAAGACATTTTAAAGTGCGATTTTTCACAAGAGAAAATGCTTACAGGAATTTCATGTTGATCCGACTGGCAGAGGAGGAACCGTAGGCTTGAGAAGTCGTCTCTCTCCCTTGTCTTCACCAGTAAGGCACTTCAAACGCGCTCATCGACGGCTGCAAAAGCCCCTGTCATCTAGGCACACACACAGAGAAAGAGAGATAAAGTAGTCCCCCAATCGACACACACAAACTTCCCTTTTCTACACACACACACACACAGCTCCCCCCATCAAACCAAAATCAGCACGTTAAAAAAACTATCTTATTTTTGAGATTTCTTTCATTAGATAAAAAGAATCAGAGCTTATGGTCCAACTCACCAACGTTGCAGCGGTGATTTCGCTGCTGCCTCTCCGGCTTGTTGCGTCTCAAACTCAGGAGCGCAGCCCAGCCAGGGCGAGGGGAGGGGCTAACACATGTCATTCAAGCCTCCACCACAGCTCCATTACCTTTGGCTACAACGGGAGGTTTCTTACCCACGCGCACAGACCCACTCACTGTGTTAAATCCATCAGAGGAGACTGTTCTCTCCTCTAGAATGCTCTATTTGTGTTTTTTTGAATAAATAAAGCATCAAATCAAGCATATTGTTCATTATTAAAGATATTATAAAGACCTTTTATGTCTATGATGCTCAGTTATTAGTTTATAGAAACTTTTGAGAACGTTTTTTGTATTTTTTCTTTACTGCGGCCCCTTTGATATTGACATAACATCCCCTAAAAAGGTTTATTATTCAATAGTTACCAACGTTTAAATTTACTTTATGATACTGAATGCCATGTTAGAACCAATGCAATCAATCTCTGCTAACAAACAATAAGTTGAAATTCATCTCATATAGTTTCATGTTAGTCATGTACGTTATCATAGATTTGCAATACAACTTACAAGTACGTTTGTCTTCTAACTTCATGAAAATATACTGAAAATATCGTCCAGAATTGTCATAATTGTGTGTTGTGAGGGTCATGTCTATATTAAAGGTGCTCCGAGGAACTTCCAGTTCGTGTTAATTCTAGTGTCCCCTGTTGGACAAAAGCGGTGGTGTTTTTACTACGCCAGCTGTAGTTCCTGGGTGAACGTACCCATGACCAAAGCATTAAGAAAAACTATATAAAAATAGCTTTCTTTGCACTGATGGTCATGTTTGCTGTTACACCAAATTCATGATCATCAGAGGAAAAATTAGACTGTTTCAGAAATATTTAAAAGTTCCTCGTAGTAGTTGAAATAAAAAAAATCTACAATTGTTTGCACACCTCCCTCCTGTAAAGGTTTAGCCGACACACAGTTACTCAGGTTGCAAAGAGTCCCACTTTTAGCTCCTGAATGTTCTATTTTGGTTCAACTTTAACCCGAGTGAGGTCATTCCCTGAGCACTGGGCATCCCAACATGTTAATAGACATTGTTCAAATAACACTCAAGCATCTGTCTAATGTCTAATAATGAAAAAAGCTTATCTGTTAGGGTGCTCCGGTGGTGTAGTGGATAGAGCGTGTACCATATTGGCTCCGGCCTTCGTTGCAGTGGTCGTTGTTTCAAAGCCGACCCGTGGACCTTTACTGCAGGTTATCCCCCCTCTCTCTCTCTCTCTCTCTCTGTCTCCCCATTGCAACTCTGTACTATCTAATAAAGCTTGAAAATGCCAAAAAAAAATCTTTAAAAAAAAAAAGCATATTTGTTCTCCTAGTTAGGTTGTTTTTAGCTGCGGTGTACCACAGAAATCTATCCTGGGACCTATGTAGTTTTCATGTTTTTCATTTCATTTAAAGGGACACTGTGTAACATTTTAAATAATGTATTAGCTAAAATCAATATCCTATCATAAATATGTCCTCATTGGTGTAAAATCACCTCTGCTAATAATCTGAATGATCCTCCTGAGCGGAGAATTACAAATATTAATATTACATTTTGTACATTGAGAGGGCAGGTCTTATGGAGGCATCCATGTTTTTGGAATGTCATCAGGTGCATTGTTTAGAATTTAGAATTGTTCTTGTCCTTGAAGCTACTTCTGTTATTATTCAAATGGGGCGGGGTTACCCAGGGAGTGTTGCATTCTAGAACTTTCTAGAACTTTTTAGAACTTTCTTGATGATCATATTACACACTGCACCTTTAATTAATGTAAGGCTCGTGACCATAGTATCGTGGTATGGAGCACAAAACATTCAAATAAAACTATGGCGTACGTACAGCATGGACAAAACAAAAACACTACTTAAACAAAGGTAGGACATTTTTCAAAAAGGCAAATTGTTTTACCAATAACTTCAACTTTCACTTATTATGTAATGCCATTAAAGTGAATGGTGCATTCCTTACAGTAACTGTATTATAATTTAACTTAAATGTTTGTGTAAACAGAAGTCTTCCTCAGAAGCACAAAGGGAGTTAACCAATCGAAACATGGCAAGGTACTAAAAGAGTTAATACTCCATTCAAAACTATTCAAGTTCATTTATAATGTTAGACTGCATGAACCTTTTTGGATAAGTAACTATACAGCTCTGGACAAAAAATAAGAGTCCACTCCAAATGTTCAGTGTCTCTTGTTTTACTATTTATAGGCACATGTTTGAGTAGAATGAACATTTTCGTTTGTTTCATTTCTACCAAATTCCCCCCAAAAATATTGTCATTAAGAGCGATTCCATTAAGAAATGTAGAGATGAAGACTGAAGCGAAATCCAGACTGGTCTCTAAATTCTTTCCAGAGCTGTATATCTCCTGACCCCAAGCCGAAGCCTAAACCTGTTATAACAATATGTTTTGTTATTGAAAAAGTATCTATGAGGTAAGTAGTATTGAAATTATATTACGTGTGCCAGGCTGTCCACCACAACCAACATCCTAATAAGCTTATTTCAATTATTTATATAATGTCATAGGTCCATCATTTATATGTATAACTTAAACTAACTACATCCCCAACTATCTATCTATCTATCTATCTATCTATCTATCTATCTATCTATCTATCTATCTATCTATCTATCTATCTATCTATCTATCTATCTATCTATCTATCTATCTATCTCTCTCTCTCTCTCTCTCTCTCTCTCTCTCTCTCTCTGTCTGTCTGTCTGTCTGTCTGTCTGTCTATCTATCTATCTATCTATCTATCTATCTATCTATCTATCTATCTATCTATCTATCTATCTATCTATCTATCTATCTATCTATCTATCTATCTATCTATCTATCTATCTATATGCCATGCGCCGGCTTCTGTTCGCTGATTGGACCACCAAAAATCTGACGGAGAAAACCTAAGAATATACTGCAGGCCCAGACTGACTACTGAAGAAAAATGTAAAGTGAGCGGATGTACGGAGGCGGGCGGTGCCAGGCTAACGCGAACTGCAGTCGCCGAAAACAAACAGAAAGTAAACAGTCTAACCTTTACTATAAGGGTGTTCTCGACTAAGAATTTACTAAGTCAAGTATGATTGGTCAAGTCTAGCCAATAGTCAACTAACCGATCATAGTATTACGTTTTTTTTTTCTGCTCATTTATCCATATTCTCATGTTCAAGACAACCATGGTGATTCATTCACACACACTAAGGAGAACGATTAAAAGCTTGTGAGTTATTTTCAAATGTGTGTTAACAGTAGTATTAAAAAGGCTGATATTGGGGCGCTCCGGTGGTGAAGTGGATAGAGCGCATACCATCTTGGCTCCGGCCTTCGTTGCAGTGGTCGCGGGTTTCAAATCCGACCCGTGGACCTTTACTGCAGGTCATCCCCCCTCTCTCTCTCTCTCTGTCTTGTCATTTCAACTCTGTACTGTCTAATAAAGCTGGAAAAAAGCCAAATAATCTTGTTTCATTAGCACATTTTGTAATATCAGGATGGAATCTAATCCCAACTGAAAAAAACAACACCATTTTAAATCAAGACATATTTCCATTGTGAACATGATTGTTATCATAGCAATGATGCAGGAGTTATCAGTAAACATTTTGACTTGTATGATGACTTAACACTCACAAGTTTTTACCATTATCTGAACTTCTTACATTTGTGGTATTTGCGTATATTTGGTATTATGCAAGAGTAAGTTATTCCAACTTACAAATGAAAAAGAACAAAATAAATCTGACAAATAGCTGTGACACTGCTCATAGAAAAAAAAGTTTGTGAACTTTTTGGCCAGGTCTGAAACAACTAATATTGGTATTAAACCAATGGACTTGCACTGTTGTTTAAAAGAAAATGCTGGTCTGCAGTTGAATCAGATCAAATCAGTTTTATTTGTATAGCCCAAAATCACAAATACATTTGTCTCAGTGGGCTTTACATTTCATACAATATGATACAATATGACACCCTGCCCTTACACCCTTAGCTCGGCTGAGAAAAAACTCCCAGTAAAAAACCCTTTACCGGGATTCAAAAAAATAAAAAATAAAATCTTAATCTTAATACAGTAAGAAAAGAGTGAGTGTATGTCCAATCGACAAAAAAGTTGAAAGGAATAAAATGTAAGTTGAGAGTTGAAGGTGCTCCGAGGAATTTTATATTTCTCAAACAGTCTAAATTTTCCTCTCATGATCATAAATGACATGTAACAGCAAACGAGACCATCAGTGCAAAGAATGCTATTTTTATATAGTTTTTCATAATGCCTTTGTCATGGGTATACGCTCACCCAGGAACAACAGCTGGCGTAGTAAAAACACTACCGCTTTGGTCCAAAGGGGGGGCAAGAATGAACACAAACTGAAAGTTCCTCGGAGCACCTTTAATGTATCTTTATGCCCACACTTTAAAGCACTTTGAATTGCCTTGTGTCTGAACTGTGCTATATCAATACACTTGCACTTTTCTCTGGACTTATTGCCATATTGTCATAATTAAATGTTACTAACTGTAGCTATATAGAAAAATAAATCCGTAGTCAAGTCAATATATCAATGTATTGTGTGTTGATATATATATATATAACCAGCAACTTGATACCATATAAATGTGCCTTGCCTTTTCTTGGACTTTTTTGTCATAAATAGTGTCACAAATAAATGTTACTTAAATAGAAGAAAAAGTAATCTTGTCAATTTATCACTTTCTTGCTGGAAGCAGTTTTGAAGACCTTGGGCTATATCCACATAGTTTGACTATATGTAACTTCATACCAGCAGCTGTGAACACGACATTAAATCTGATAACTCACATGTCATTTTAAAGAATGCTACAGTAAAAACATGAGACCCAAAGGATGAAAGAATTCTAAGAAAAAGTTAATTTCCCTTTCTCTCCCACCCAGTTCTGCCCGGCAGCATCCCCCCTGTCTGTCACAAGTCAAAAGGTGCGTTCAGGTGCGCTCTTGACCTTTTCAATAATTTGACAGGTATGCGACGTGTCTGGGCGGATAGAAAGTCAAATAAAGTTTTAATGTCAAAAGCATTTTTTTTTGTGTAGCCTACGGGCGTTGGGTGAGGATTGGGTGTGCACACAGGGGAGGGAAAGGCACCCTATCCCTCCGCGCTTGCAAGGTCCTAACATTATCAGATTATTTCTAATTGCACAGTAGTTAGTAAAACCTTAAACATCTTGCTTTGGGCACAAGATCGCCTTTCTGTCTTCAACTTTTCCAAGCTATCCATAATTTTTTTTGGCGGGGGGTGAATTGTCAGTCTTGGTGGAAGAAGGTGGAAGGTGCAAAGGGGGTGGGATATCATTGCGCCCCCTGTGTGTGTGTAGGAATGTAGATCCGGCTGAGGCAGGTTTGCAAGTCGAGGATAGAAAAAGTTAGAGTGGGGGAGTGCAGAGGCGCACGGTGCCACGGCCAGCAACACTTGGAGCCTCTTGCAAAGCGCAACGCAACAAAAAAAATAGAAGTCTTTTAACATTTAACACCATTTCTATTTGACTGTGCTAGAGAGGAGAGACACACCTAGGGGGCTATGACACGCGAGTAGACAGCGCTAGAGTTTGTAAGTAGGATTTTTATTGTATTCGCCCCAGCTCTTTCAAGATGAATACAGACTTGAAGAGCCTGCGACAGTTGGCCGTTCTTCTGCTCTTCCTCCTCGCCCTGAGCGTATCGGTGCAACAATCCGAATCTGCGGTAAGTGCCTTTTCACACCCTAAAATTGGGATTTTTCCTTAACTGTTGTTGTTTGCAGATATTTGCAAGCCTTTTTAATACGGTAAGCTTAAACCCGCATGAAAAGCAGACGAAAGACCTGCTACTACTAGCCTACTCTCTCTCTCCCTCTCTCTCTCTCTCTCTCTCTCTCTCTCTCTCTCTCTCCTCTCTCTCTCCCTCTCTCTCTCTCGCACACTGTCTCGCTCACATAGCCGGCTCCGACCGAGGCACCACCAACCACCACCGAGAGAAAATCCCAAGGTTTATAAATAGAGGGGGCTTGCTTTGTAACAAGTGCTTATCCATTCTACTCTAAAGCAAATTGCGTAGTTTTTATTCCCCCATCTCACTTGCAATGGAAAATAGCTCCACAACCTAAACGCGTAATGAAGCCACTTAGTTAGTTAGACATCTTTACGCTGAGTTTTTATTACACTTTTTTTCCCTTTTTTTAACGAGGGCAGGACAGGGGCTACACATGACACGAACACGTCCGCGATCCCTGTCTGTCTGCTTTGTAGTTTTCACGGGAGTTTTTCAGCTCTGGTTCCCCCCTATGCGCATCACATTTCTTTCCCTTCCCAGTAGCGTGTATCAATGCAACAACCTGTAGTGACACGCCAGTCTCACCGCCCCGCGCTATTTCATTAATGCCAATTCATAATGCATAATGCCGTGGAAGTTGTATAATGTATAGGGAATGACACAGAGACATTTTGTGTATTGAAATATGTAGTGCAACTTTCCTGCTATTGTCAGCGAACATACAGTGTCTAGTACCAATGCGTATATACTATGGTTGAGCCTGTTCCCATTGTAGAAAAGTGGAGAAATCGAGGTTTTAGCATGGTTTTTAAAGGTGCCTAAGGTGTGACTGTGTTGTATGCTGCCAGCACCTTGGTCTAGACGAATCCTTCTATATTAGTTGTTTTTGGGCGAGTTTAG
>CM049417.1:6272500-6277500 GCA_026929865.2 Hyperoplus lanceolatus | reverse complement strand
TATAACGTTTTAAGACTCTCAGTAGGTTAGTCTAGCAATTATATGTTTGAAAGCAAAAAAGTATCTTTTAAATAATACAAAAATGGACGGGAGCGCCCTTAGCTCAATTGGTAGGGCGTCCCCCCCCATGGGCCTCGGCCAGCAGCGGACACGGGTTCGATTCCAGCTCGCGGTCGTTCTCTGCATGTCTCTGCCCCATTTCAACTCTGTCTCTACACTATCAATAAAGCATAAAAATGCCAAAAAAAATATCTAAAAAAAATAAATAAATAAAAAATGGACATGGTAGCATATTTTGTTAAAAAAACTTCTTTGAATTTTAAAAAGTCTTCTCTCAAACACGTTTATAATTTATCATAATCTGTTTCTGTTTCTGCCAAAAAGCGTAATAATCATAATTGTGGATTAACTGTCAATTAAAGAGAGACCCAGTTATATAGTATGTTGAGCAAAGTGTCTCTAAACTATACAAAAATGGACACGTATTTTAGCATTACGGGGGCAAAACTGCTTCAATATATACTTATGTTTCTTCTCTCAAACATGGGCACCTTTATCGTCCTCATTTCCAGACAGATATATCTCCCTCTGTGTTTGTCCTGGAAGGTAAATTCCATCTTTATCTCTGAGAGAGAGAGGGAGGGAGAGAGAAAGGGGGAGGGAGGGAGAGAGAGAGAGGGAAGGGGAGAGGGAGAGGGAGGGAGAGAGAGAACGGGACAGAGAGAGAGAGGGGGATAGAGAGGGAGAGGGAGGGAGGGAGAGAGGGAGGGAGGGAGAGAGAGAGAGGGAGGGGGAGAGAGAAGGGAGGGAGAGAGAGAGAGGGAGAGAGAGAGGGGCAGGGAGGGAGGGAGAGAGGGGAGAGAGAGAGGGGGGGAGAGAGAGAGGGAGAGAGAGGGAGAGAGACAGAGAAGGAGGGAGGGAGGGAGAGACAGAGAGAGATAGACAGAAAAATAGACAGAGAGAGAGAGGGAGAGAGAGAGAGAGAAGGAGAGGGGGAGATTGAGATATTGAGAGACAGAGAGAGGAAGAGAGAGACACAGAGAGAGACAGAGAGAGGAAGAGAGAGAGAGGCTTTTAAACAGGGACACAGTGTGGTTAAAAGCTTCCGAAAGACACACACTGTAAAGGAAGTTGTGTGTGTGTGTGTGTGTGTGTGTGTGTGTGTGTGTGTGTGTGTGTGTGTGTGTGTGTGTGTGTGTGTGTGTGTGTGTGTGTGTGTGTGTGTGTGTGTGTGTTTGTCTGGGAGAAGTCGCACTGCAGTGTGAATGAGGCAGAGATGCCATTAGGATTAGCAGGTGGACAGAGGCCTATTGGGGCTAACACCAAATGTTTAGACAACTAATTATCTCAATCCAGGACTTACAATTTACCTACTACTTAAAATAAACCAATTTTACGCTCTGCACCTTTAAAGAAACATGGACAGGGCGTAAAAATCAAGCATTTTTGAATATGTGACTGTTTAAAGTTATAGTGGGTAACTTTTTATATAAATGAATGTAGGTTAGAATCGAGCAGCGCCCAAAATGAGTTGACACAAAGTTGATTAAGCCCTATCAGCTCCACAAAACTCTCTCTGTATTTCTCAGTATGGCAGTGTTTACAAACTGGTGTCACCCCCCATGACACTGGTGCAGGAGCTCAGAAAAAATCCCCAAGAAGAGCCCAAGAAATGTTTCAGTTGTTGATTCTACTGCTAAGAAAAAAACTTGGACGTACAGCAGAAGGTATAAAATCCATGCGCGATAACCAAATGCTTTTAACTCTTGTAGATGCACCGACAGTGTTGCTGTAATTACTCAGAATTCCTCAAGGGGGCGACAGAAGTTACGCACTATAGCTTTAAATTGCAGCCTCCATTGTTTTTTTCTTTCCACTTCCTTTCTAATCTCATTTAATCTCTTTGCACAAGAAGATATCTCAATCCGTCACATACACTCGAACCCCGTTCCACTGCCCCCCGCTCTGTGTGTGTGTGTGTGTGTGTGTGTGTGTGTGTGTGTGTGTGTGTGTGTGTGTTCCCCTATTCAGTATTAAGCAGAGGGTAAACATTCTGTGTTTGTTAGAGAACTCTTTATTTACTCCGCCCACCAACTGTTTGGTTTTAGGCTTTAAGGGTCGACCAAGTCTGTCTTTCCAACTCTCCTCCTTAAAGCTGCAACGAGGAACTTTTAAATATTTCTGAAACAGTTTCATTTTTCCTCTGATGATCATAAATGACATGTAACAGCAAACAAGACCATCAGTGCAAATAATGCGATTTTTTTTGTACAGTTTTTCTCAATGCTTTTGTCATGGGTATGTATATGCTCACCCAGGAACAACAGCTGGCGTAGTAAAAACACTACCGCTTCTGTCCAAAGGTGGCGCAAGAATTAGCAAAAATGAAAGTTCCTCAGAGTAGCTTTAAGATCTCTTTATTCTATTCTGTTATTTTTATTTAATTGTTTAACTTTTTTATTCCGATTTTGAAAAGTTAATCATTTAGGTGAAGACAGCACACACACACACACACACACAGACACAGACACACACACACACACGCACACACACAGACACAGACACACACACACACACACACACACACACACACACACACACACACACACACACACACACACACACACACACACACACACACACACACACACACACACACACACACACACACACACACACATTGATTTAAACCCATTCTATGTGATACATGTGACAGATTTAACGTTCCTTGCACATATAAGAGTCGGGAATCCTTGATCTTTTGGGCTAAACACGCACTGGGTCCCAGTGAACCTTTGAAGGGCCTCAGGCTGTCCAGATTAAGGCCAAACCCTTTCTGTTACAGATTAACATAGAGTGGATTAATGGTTAGTTATGCTACTTATGCTCATACTTAAAGGTCCACTACATACTAGGATATATAACTGACCCTTTAGTTTGCCAGTGTTTATATGTTGAACTACTCATTTTTCGTATTTTTTTTTTAAATGATCATTTGTTGTGTTTTTCCTGAATATATTAGACCTGCAGTTGGTTAAAAAACACATTTTCTCTACAATATAAAAAGTATTGAATAAATCTATCATCATAAATCAAAACTTAATAAATTGGAGACACCTGGAACCAAACGTGAGACTAGAATATGTTTGTAAACCAAACTGTGAGGCCCTGCTGCTGTAAATAACAACAGTGAAACAGTAACTTTTCAGGAAGCTTTCTAACTTCATACTCGATCTCACATGTTTAAAGATATTTAGCAGTTGGAGTCAAAGCGCGTTGAATAAAATGTTGATTAAGCTCTTTGTAAAGTTGTGATGTAAGCTGCAGCCTACACCCATAAGGGCTTCTCCTATCTGTGTCTAGATCAATCGTGTGTGTGTGTGTGTGTGTGTGTGTGTGTCTGTTTCATCTTGTCCAACTTTTTCTTTCCCTTTGATCAGTTCACACTTAGGGGCACTTTACACGACAACACGAAACGGTGCAAACGCGGAAAAATTCCCGCGGTTGCACTATATCATTTACAGGAAAACAGCAAACGCAGGCATGAAACCGCAGGTTTTTGAGATCACCTCCGAGGGAGGATTTTTTGGAAAACTTAACGGTTTTGGTTTCCTGTAAAAACCGAAACCATTTCCCCTGATAACGCTGACGTCACGGCTCCACCCTCACACATGCGTAGTCTTTTTTAACATTTGCTGTCAAAATACCCACAACACAAGCGAGTTATAAAGTTAGAATACACCATGAACGGTGTCTCCACGGCACCATCACTGTGATCAGCGGAGAGTGACGTGCAGGGCTAAAATATAGCCTAACACTCGCCAATTTAGTCTAAGCGATTAGTAAGTTATTGAGACCACCGGCCACTTTGTCTGGGGAAAGATTTGTGCTCTGCCGGTTTTTCTAGCCAAATAAACGTGTGTAGCTTCTATGCCAGGGCAGGGACACGGCTCTCTCTACATTAAAAAACACTATCCATAGTTCAGCGTGCAGCGGTTAAGTTACTGTTCAACAAAAGGAGCATTAAGGCTACGGCTTCACAGTAAAAGCATTTCACTGGCTAAACATTAATAGCATTTCACTGGACACACGTGAGTTGACTTTTATTTTGAAGTACGCCTAACAGGAAGGTATCCGCTCACGAAGCCCCTTCACTATCAGCAAGTCTTCTGTTTTCACAAGTTCAATGCGGTGAAATAAGAGGACAGAAAGCTTGTCTTTTACAATACTTGTAACCCCAAGCTTACACCAACCGCTTTATGAACGTTAGTGGCATTAATGTTCGGTTACAGTAAGGTTTTATGCATCAAATTGTACCGGAAGAGCTATCTACTAGGCTAAGAGCTATCTCCTAGGCTAAGTGTCACCGCTGACTATTGGCTTGGCATGGCTGCTACACTGCTACTACAGCGATTTCGGCCCGTTTCCTCTGAAAACATGTGTACGAGTGAAGATGTCAGATAAATTGTGTCTGAACGGGGTTTTTTTAAACCAAAAACTGGAAAACTGTCACGTTTTCACAAGAGAATGTTTTGAATGTTTGTCTTACTTCAATAAACATTGGAGAGATGTATAATGGGATTTGAAACTAGTTCTGAGTCCTGACCTATCGACAAATCCACCCACACACACACACACACACACACACACACACACACCCACACCACACACACACACACACACACACACACACACACCCACCCACCCACACACACACACACACACACACACACACACACACACACACACACACACACACACACACCAAAACGAAAACGGAAAGTTTTGTCTGTTTGCATCATTTGGGATTAGTATTCAATGATGCTCCAGATGGTTTTTTTTGTTGCCTTTTCACAATGTGTTTTAGAGTTTTTGTTTTTCCGTGTTGCATTCAGGTGCTAATCTGAAAAGTCAGACATTTGGTAATTCAACGGTAAACATCAGTTAATCATGATATGGGTTGAATTTTTCCGATAATTTCGAATCCGTAATATGACTAC
>CM049417.1:6255000-6265000 GCA_026929865.2 Hyperoplus lanceolatus | reverse complement strand
TGTGTGCAGAGGTGTCTAATCATCATTCTTTGATGATCGGGGGGAATTCCAGTCCCGCCAGTTTAATCCCCGGGGTGCGTCCCATTTCCGCTAGCTCCCTCACCCGAACACACATAGACAGCAATTTTTGTGATTTTTAAGAGGTACAGAATGTAATGAAGGTGTGTTTTAGCCTCATCTAATGGTGAGATTCTAGATTGCTCCCTTGCTAACCCTGTAAGAATTTACAGAAGTTACGGTGGCCTTCAAGGACAAGAAGCTATAGTTACTAAAGATGGCATCATCCACCACTGCCTCAAGTCTTTCCACAATATCAAGTGATGAGGTGAAGATGTGTTTAGTTATTTATTCTATAGTACTTCTTCTTCTTGGTCTTCCAACAGGTGCATTTCCCCCAGGACGCCCACTATATATAAAAACGTGTAAGGCAGCTACGTTAAGTTTGTACGTTCTGTGATGATTAAAAAAAATCTCTTTTTCAAGGAGAGAGCGAGGAGAAATGATGAATAGAGTTAAACAGAGAGAGAGAGAGAGAGAGAGAGAGAGAGAAAGAGAGAGGGAGACAGAGAGAGAGAGAAAGAGGGAGAGGGAGAGAGAGAAAGAGAGAGGGAGACAGAGAGGGAGACAGAGAGGGAGAGAGAGAGAGAGGGAGACAGAGAGGGAGGGAGACAGAGAGGGAGAGAGAGAGGGAGACGGAGAGAGAGAGAAATAGAGAGTTAGTGGAGCAAATATCTGGCGCTCACTGACCTTTCTAAGTGGATTACAGCCACAGCCGGGCAGTGGGGCTAAAGGGGAGAGAGTGTGTGTGTGTGTGTGTGTGTGTGTGTGTGTGTGTGTGTGTGTGTGTGTGTGTGTGTGTGTGTGTGTGTGTGCGTGCGTGCGTGCGTGTGTGTGTGTGTGTGTGTGCGTGCGTGTGTGTGGGTTTTGATGGAGAGCGTCTTTAGTATTAAAAAGTCTTATAAGATTGAGTGAGCTCTGCCATGGTATTATGGATAGCTATCTGTTTAAAGGAAGTAAAGAAAGAGGGATGAGAGAGGGAGAGAGATAGCGAGAGGGGGAGATAGAGAGGGAGATAGAGAGGGAAAGACTCTCTCCCTCTCTATCTCCCGAAAGAGAGAGGGGGGGGAGGAGAGAGAGAGAGAGAGAGAGAGAGAGAGAGAGAGAGAGAGAGAGATGCTGTAGGCTTGGGCGTGGGAGAGCAGACTGCATTCAGCTGAAGCAGACCAGAGACTAATTTGGAGATTCAGGGCTTGTACAAACACCTAGACACACACACACACATGCACACACTGACATGCCTGTATACGTGTTGTGTGTGTGTGTGTGTGTGTGTGTGTGTGTGTGTGTGTGTGTGTGTGTGTGTGTGTGTGTGTGTGTGTGTGTGTTTCTGGGGATTTGTTTGTGTTTACTACCAACATGCAATATAATGTAAACCAAACACGATTGTGTATGCGAGGTTTGTCGGACTGTTTACACTGAAGTATATAGAAGCAATACATTGTTTTTTAAAATAAACTTCCGTGTTGTTTGAAAAGATGCAATGCATTGTGGGGCGGTTGAGTAGGAAAAGTATCCTGTCGATCCATACACAAAATCTTCCCGGAAGTTAGTACTCATCCGGGCATTTTTCTCACCTACACAAACTCACATACACAACCACAACATACTCAAATTGATGTCAAAATTAGTATGAGTACGACGTTAGTAGGACTTTTAGTATGAGTAGGACGTTAGTAGGACTTTTAGTACGAGTAGGACGTTAGTAGGGCTTTTAGTACGAGTAGGGCGTTAGTAGAGCTTTAAGTATGAGTTGGACGTTAGCAGGGCTTTTAGTATGAGTAGGACGTTAGTAGGGCTTTTAGTATGAGTAGGACGTTAGTAGGGCTTTTAGTATGAGTAGGACGTTAGTAGGGCTTTTAGTATGAGTAGGACGTTAGTATGAGTAGGACGTTAGTAGGGCTTTTCAACACAGCCTTTATGTCATTATAAACTGACTTAAATTATCTAAAAAACATGCTCCATATTTGGTTGTTTTAACCCCTGTGCCTGGTGCTGCATGGCTGTGTGTGTGTGTGTGTGTGTGTGTGTGTGTGTGTGTGTGTGTGTGTGTGTGTGTGTGTGTGTGTGTGTGTGTGTGTGTGTGTGTGTGTGTGTGTGTGTGTGTGTGTGTGTGTGTGTGTGTGTGTGTATGACGGGTGTGTGTGTGTGTGTGTGTGTGTGTGCGTGCGTGCGTGTGTGACCAAAACAAATGATCTCACTGTGGGAATCACTGGCCTGAGACCCCAAACATGAGTCACCAGTGTCCCGGGTTTAGAGTCTATTGACCCATTAAGGCCACCATACACAAACCCTTTTTCTTCTTCCCTTTTTTTCGCCGACGTGTTGAACTGAAATTGATTGACAGATGAGTTTCTTCACATATATTTGCTGTTTTTTCTGTGTTTTCGATCTCTAAGCAAATTTAAAATATTTCGGTTTTTTTTGCAAAATGTTTTGACATCTGTAAGACATTTTTAAACCCGGCATGTTGCTACGGTTGGCCCCATTTGTTTACATGCCAGTTTACAGAGCCCAGGCTGTGTATTAACATCAGATTGTTTTCTCCAGCACACACACAGTATGGACAGGTAGTAGCGGATCATGAGGAGATATTCACTCAAATGTTTTGTCAACAAGCGTTCTCCAGAATCACTGAATTCACTTCAATGCACAGCCTCAGCCTTATCAAACACACACACACACACACACACACACACACACACACACACACATCACAAAAGGTATTTTTCGCAGACACGAAAGAATGCCCCGACATCTGTGCGTTCTCACAACCTGCCTGCCTGGCATGCGTGGTTCAATCTTTGCCCGTCTGGCATCCGCTGTGTCAACAGGGCATGATGGGAAAAGTTAATCAACAGCTTGGCACTCCCTTTATCCCTATCCCAGCCCTCCCTATGCTTCTTCACACACACATGCACTCACTCACTCACTCACTCACTCACTCACTCACTCACTCACTCACTCACTCACTCACTCACTCACTCACTCACTCACTCACTCACTCACTCACTCACTCACTCACTCACTCACTCTCTCACTCACTCTCTCACACACACACACACACACACACACACACACACACACACACACACACACACACACACACACACACACACACACACACACACACACACACACACACACACACACACAAATGTTGCAGAGAGAAATCTCAAGAATTTTGCTCAAAACATTTTGTTTTATTAGATAAAAATGATTTTTTATTTTGAAGGGCTGAATTGTGAAAATCTTGTTGTTTCGGCCATTGCTGACATTGCACCCGATAAACCCTTCTTCCTCTTCTACAACTTTTTAAGCACTGCTGGCTGAGAAAAACTGAACTGTGTGTGTGTGTGTGTGTGTGTGTGTGTGTGTGTGTGTGTGTGTGTGTGTGTGTGTGTGTGTGTGTGTGTGTGTGTGTGTGTGTGTGTGTGTCTGTGTGTGTGTGAAGCATTGTGGGAGTTAAATGTGTTTTAGTTTAGATAGAATGTTTTATTTTTTTTATTTTGGAAGGCGTTATCTTGTTGTTTTGGTCCGTGCTGACTTTGCACTCAGTCTCAACTCATCCTCAAACAAAACTGTCCCTGCGTGCCAATCCCCATACTTCCCTACTATTTTAGTGTGCCAGAAAAAGATTTAGGACGTCCCAATACATGGCACGTCAATTGTAGTATGCTGAAAATACATAAATGCCCCACTAACTCCAATAGCATTTTGGAGTATTCGTCTTTATTCTTGACATTTCTCGACATAATAAAACAAAAAATCTTCCTCATCTGATTTTTTTTTCTCTCTTGTGGCCCTTAAACTCTTCTGTATTTTAGTATGTAGTGTACTAAAAAGAAAAAGTATGTGATTTGGAACGCAGGGTGTCTCTTTCTCTGTAGGACGACTTGCTGTAACATGCATCTGTGTAGATTTGTAATGCTGCAGCGCCCTCCTGTGGCAATGGTTGATTTTAGCACCTTCACTGATATTATTAAAAAGCATATTATTTGCAGTTAATATCAGTTAATATGTGGGTGGTTTTGCATACGGACTAGCATTTGGTGAATTGAGTTTCCTGCCTGTGTCTGTCTGTATTGCACAGAAAAGGCATAAAGATACGATAGCAGCCAGCATACACACACCACTTATAGATACATATCCCATCCATACAAAAAAACATGAACCCACTATACATAGCCTAGATTTTAAAAAGCTATCAAGTGTGAAAATATATACAGGTGCAAAAATACAATTGATATGCAGCTCAGGCTAACGTTTAAAAGTGTTAATGTCATCTGTCCTTACTTAAAGCTGGGGTGGAGGATTTGGGGAGAAAATGGCAGTTGGGATAGAGATTCGAATTCAAATACTTCAACCGCTCCACTTGTTCTCTTTGGTCCCTCCCTGACACGCTCTACACCAACAACGTCGTGCCAAAGTGAATGGACAGTCCCAACAGCCAATAAGAACAGAGAATCGGAGCCTCGCTCTGATTGGTCAAAGTGTTCAGCTCATGTTAACGTTGACCAATCAGAAATCATATACCATCAGCTTTAAAGGAGAGTCATTATAAAGTGCAACATTTTTAGAAACCGGTTCATCCTAGCCTGAGAAAAGGCAGAAAGAGTGCTTTATGGTCACACTGTCTGACCCTAAATTTTCCCATGCGTGACATCACACATGGTAAAATGTAGGGTTAGGATTAACTGGCCAGCTGGACCAAAGGAAGACTGAGGGAAGACTGAGGGAAGAAAAACCTCATTCATTATATTATAATAGCGATTTTATAATGATAGAACGCCGGTTCCGTATGGGTGAAGTATTCCTTTTAAGCGTATACTTAAGGTTTTTGGTTTTGTCGAATAATTTTATAATAATAATTTTTCATCTCTTCCAAACAGGCGTGCCATGGCTGTGTGGGATCCAAATGTGACTGCAGTGGAGTGAAAGGAACCAAGGTGACACTCACGCACGCACACACACACACACACACACACACACACACACACACACACACACACACACACACAGTACTTGAGCATACACACAGCCACACACAGTACATGCACATACACACACAGTACACACACACACAGTACACACACACACACACACACACACACATACACACACACACACACACACACACACACACACACACACACACACACACACACACACACACACACACTCATGTATTTGTCAGCAGTTATAACTTCTCCTTTCGGTATTATTGAACTATATAGCCATTCATCTATTCATCTACCAGCCTTGACTAAAGGTTGCCGACATATGAGTTATAGTTGACCAACAAATATGAACAGCTCATACGTACAAATATGTTTAGGTAAAATACTTTTAGTCTGCAGTTTCTTATGTGAATAGTAGAACTTGTTTCTAGTGTGTATGCATGTGTTGGTTAACAAGTTGTGTATCTGTAATTTCCAGGTAATTTAGTGTGTATCACTGTATGTTAATGGTCAAACTGAATGCATTGTGTATACTTATATGTGTGTTGTGTTTTCTGTGTGACAGGGCGAACGGGGTTTCCCTGGCCTGACCGGACAGCCAGGGGTTCCAGGTTTCCCCGGACCGGAGGGCCCGATCGGACCCCGAGGGGAGAAGGTGGGTCCATTTATTTATATGAGATTGATTAGTGTGTGTGTGTGTGTGTGTGTGTGTGTGTTGTGTGTGTGTGTGTGTGTGTGTGTGTGTGTGTGTGTGTGTGTGTATTCATATTAGATTGATGAGTTATAGATAGTGTGTAAGGCTTAGTGTAGGTCTGTAGGTTTTAGGGCTCCCGATAGTTAGCTTGCACCCTGCGTGGTTGCTGCTGCTATCGGTGCATGAATGTGTGAATGTGAACAAAACAATGTAAAGTGCTTTGGGTCTGTTAAAAACTAGGGAAAAGTGCTGCATAAGTGGAGGCCATTTATAATTTATTAATTTATAATTAGCAATACCAAAGTAATACTTATATATATATATATATATATATATATATATATATATATATATATATATATATATATATATATATATATATATATATATATATATATATATATGTATATATTTTAGTTGCTGAGGATTTCAATTTGTTTTCCTTAGTAAAGTTGAAGGGGACGTATCATGAAAAACTGACTTTTTTAATGTTTGTGCTGCACAAGTATTTGAGTATTTGGTGTCCCTACAAGCACACAAAATCTGTAATAATACTGGAAATGGGCAGAGTGACAATTTCTTTATATTTTTTTAACAATAAACCATTCAAAGATTGCTTATAGTAGACTAGAAACATAGACATTTGAAGCGGGGATATGCGAAGAATGAATTTTGATGTGCCTTGTGTAAATTGACGAATAAAGAAACTTAAGTTAATGTCTGTAATGATCTTTCTCTTCTCAGGGAAGCGATGGACCTTTTGGAACAAACGGTCCCAAAGGAATCAGAGTGAGTATTTAGGTTTTTTATATTCTAAATTATATTCTAAATTTTTGTTGCACGGAAAAATAACAGTGTCACACATACATTTACAGACTCTTATTTTGAAAAAAAAAAAATCAATAAAAAAATCTCTCTTAACCAGATTTACATTGATTGATTGGGCAACATCTTCGCCTCAAACCCCAAGTTTTAGTAAAAAAAATAGATAAATAAATAAAAAGTTCAACTAGTGTTACAGTAGAGTTTTGCTGTTAATGCTTGACTGTGAGTTGGCCTCAAGTAAAGTGTCTCAACACTGAAAAACAAAATAAAACTTGTTGGGTTGTATTTCCATCCTTTGACCACTAGATGCCGACATTTCCCCTTGTCTCAAACACACTCACTGTCTCTATATAATAACTTTCTGATTTTTTTTTAATAATTTTCTTCCTAACAGGGACCTTCTGGATTGCCAGGATTCCCAGGAACTCCAGGACTTCCCGTGAGAATTTTCCCACTTTTCATTATTTAAAAAAGCTTAATTTCTTCATTAAAGGTGCACTGTGTAATTTTTGGTTGTGTCAGAGAAGTGAACATTTTCTAAGGTATATTCTCATAACTAAATAAAAAAAAAACAGGAAAATGTGATCCCTGGAACACTGTTTGAAGTTAGAAAAGCTTCCTGAAAAGTTACTGTTTTACTGTTGTTGTTTACAGCAGCAGGGCCCACAGTTTGGTTTCACAAACATATTCTAGTCTTACGTTTGGTTCCAGGTTCCTCAAAATAATTTAGTTTTCATTTATGATATAATTATTCAATGCTAAGAATTACATGTAGAGAAATCATGTTTTATGAACTTACTGCAGGCTCTGCGAATGTAAACAAATCCCCCTCGTCTGAAACTGCATAGTGCGCCTTTAATTCCCAACTCTCACTACTTTACTGTGTGCCAAAGCCAAGTAGCAATATGTGATGTGTAACGTCCTCTTATGTTCCAGGGTCTGCCGGGGCAGGACGGACCGCTCGGCCCGAGGGGTGTGGCCGGATGCAACGGGACAAAGGTAACGCATGGAGAGTTTTTTTTTTTAAAATGTTAATGATTTTTTTTTTTTTCTTTTGAGCATCCATGTTTTTTTTTTAGTATTTGGGAAAATAAATAAATAAAAAATAGTCTGCAAATCGAAACTGACCCATTTGTGGCTGAATGATGTCACTATAGAGGATATTTCATATTTATAAACATTTATTTTTCTATCATATTTTTGTAAAAGCTTATCCAGACACCCGACTTAAGCATCGTATATTGATTTTTACTTCTTTAAACCAGGTTTCCAAAGGCTTTTGAGAATACTTTAATGTTTGAATCTCTAGATTAATCTTGAAAATCTCAAGATGAAGATGATAATATTGCTTTAAAGGACAATGCTACGGAAGCCCTAAAGGGACATGGAATCGTGCATTTAATTTCATTCGTTCTTCCGTAAAAACAAGTTAATTTGAGTTGTTTTGATTTGTTTATTACCTTTTTTACTGAGATTACGCTAAAAGAGCATTTGAGATCACAAACTAATATGTTTTGTTGGTTATTGGAACAGTATGCATACGGTTAATATAAGGGCAAGCTTATTTCTGCATTTATTTTGTACTGTACGAAGAGAGATATGGTTTTTTTTAAACATATTAGACCACGGCGAAACATCTCAAATATGTGTCGTTATCACAGGAAAATAAACTTTAACTCAAGGCCCACTTAATAGCTTTTAACACATCATTTAGTCAAAATAATGCGTTGAATGCTTTTTCTTCTCCCCAGGGTGAGAGGGGGCTGCCTGGAAGTGGCGGCGGCGGATCGCCAGGACTGCCAGTGAGTTTGTAGCGATAGTGAAAGAATGCTACTGAGAGTTTGACACAAAGTAATTAATATCATTTAACCCTTTTTAACATTTTCCCTCCTTCCTTCTCCCTCTCTTTCTAGGGTCCACCCGGTCTACCAGGAGCAAAGGTAAGCTAATTATGATTTATTTTATTATTATATTTTTTTTAGCATATAGTAGCATCATCTATGCTCGTATTTTTTTTAGCCATAACAAGATTTAGAATGAAATAAAATCAATAAAAAAGTTTAAAAAAAAGCCACAATGTTTTAGGCAATCCATCAAGTTGTGTTTTTGTCTTCAGATTTTTATTTTATTATTATTATTATTATTTTAACTTCTGTCAGTGTTGTTGCTGCTGTTTATGTGTCTTTAGTTGTAAAAAAGAAAAAAAAGTTAAAAAAATGCTAATAATTTATTCCATATGGACCATTCTGGTGAAACCGTATCTGATCATTTGACGAGATGAAAATATATATTTTTTGCATTGTGTTCACTAGTAGCTGACATCATCATATATTATCATCTCTGTTTCCTCTGGTTGTGTTTCTCTGTAGGGAGACCCCGGTGATATTATCTCCACCAACCGATTTGGAGAGAAAGGAGCAGTTGGTCTCCCCGGGTTACCAGGAATTCCCGTGAGTTTTTGTTTATTTTTAACCTTTTCAAGGCGAAAGAGTACTACGTAGAGCCACATTCAGTATGTACTTCAAGAATAGAGTACTACGCGTAGAGCCACATTCAGTATGTACTTCAAGAATAGAGTACTACGTAGAGCCACATTCAGTATGTACTTCAAGAATAGAGTACTACGTAGAGCCACATTCAGTATGTACTTCAAGAATAAAGCAAACATTTTGAGGAATAAAAAACTTCCTCCTAAAAAACAAAGTATAAAGAAAATACAAAAAAATTTAAATTATTTTTCTTCTCAATATTGTATTTCGTCTTTGATTCTCAAAGTGCATAAAGAATTATAAAAAATAAAGAAATACATACATAAACGTTCCCTTTGGCCATTATACTTATAATAATCGTATGAGACACTGCAGGTGAATTGGTTGCTTATAGATATCATCATGACACTTTTCCACTTATCCTGTTGATTTTTAACATTAAAAACAATCATTTACTTCTATTGCAAGGTGTATCAAATGATGCACCAGTCTTCACATGGTAAACATCATATCGCTTCAATGAAAAGATGCGACTAACTTATACCGAATATTAACGTGAAACTATCAGACAGTGTCATAAAGACAGAGGCTTTTTCCAAACTTAAAGCCTCATATTGAGGTTGAAAATGAAAGAAACTGTGTGGATAGACTCATACTCACTCTTTGAAGTAAATGTTTTTATGCGCTGTAAGTACCGATAGCTTGACAATGATACGTTCTTTTTTTATTTATATTTTTAACATGTCCTTGTAGGGCGACCTTGAGTGTTGAGAAAAGTCATCAAAGATAAAAAAAAAAAAAAATTTAAGAGCGATATTTTCTCTGTGTGTTCCTATAACAGGGCCCAGCTGGACCGGCCGGTTTGGGAGGTCCACTCGGCCCGCCCGGACCCAGAGGCTACGAGGTAAAGAACGCTACTCTCTCACACACACACACACACACACACACACACACACACACACACACACACACAC
>CM049417.1:6240000-6252500 GCA_026929865.2 Hyperoplus lanceolatus | reverse complement strand
GCCACTTCTTTAAAGGTGCACTATGCAGTTTCAGAGGAGGGGGATTTGTTTACATTCACAGAGCCTGCATTTTAGGTTACAAAAGATATTTCCTCTACATGTAATTCTTAGCATTGAATCATTCTATCATCATAAATCAAAACTAAATTATTCTGAGGAACCTGGAACCAAAACGTAAGACTAGAATATGTTTGTAAATCAAACTGTGGGCCCTGCTGCTGTAAACAACAACAATGAAGCAGCTAAAAGAGAATCATTTATATAAGTAAAGTGCTTTTATAACATTGGTTCAGTAGTTTGTACCAAAGTTAAAGCCTTTTCCTATTAAATGCAGCTGATCTTATAGTTGGAAGGCGATTACATTGACATCAAATCAGGAAAACCAAACCCCCAAATTACGTAATTTATGTTGGAAAATGTGAACTCAAATAAAAACTAATTTAGAATGTAATGTATGTTTACATTATGGTCCTGCGTTATGGTGATCTTCATGCATAAATATAAAAAAATAATGACATTTATTTGAAAATGTGAGCTTCACTAACTGTTGAAAGCTGCAATTTTGACTCCAGCCACTTGGGGGCAGCAGATCATTTATTCAACTGTTTGTTCCACACAGGAACTCAGTACATTCGAATAGTTGGACCCTCAACCATTGTTATTTAAAAAAAATATATATATATGGATATTTCTTCACCCTGTTTCGCCCATTTATCTATCTTAGTGATACATGAAGGCTAGACCTAAGACTATGCGTTTTTTCCTGGTGATTTTTTATACACGTATGTCTTACAACTTTTTCTGTTTGTAAGAAATACTTCACTGAAATAGCAATGGCCAGCACTACTATATTAAGACATTTAAGCTAAGGAACAATTGTCTAGCTAAACTCTTTGCTTTTATCTATCCCTGGTTACTACAAGCTTTAGAAACCTTTACGGCTAAGAGGTCTATAATCGGAGGACATTTTAGGCAAAAAAAAAATCAGTTCAATTATTTAGTTGAAACTGACATGTTTCGATTTTGTTTTTCTCTGTAGGGTGACCCAGGAAACCCAGGCCCCCCCGGTGATCAAGGCTATCCTGGACCTCCCGTAAGTATCTACTCTTACCCCAAAAAATTGTTCCTTGTTGGGGCAAAGTGTCCCTTATATCCAAGTTGTTGACGTGTATTTTGTTGTCATTTTTTAGGGTCCGTCCGGTGGCCAAAGAGGTGCCAAGGGAGAACCAGGAGAGGCAGGCAAAAGAGTGAGTACAATCTTGCCTACTTCATGCAACATGTGCAACTACCCCTGCGTTCCAAATCACATACTTTTTCTTTTTACTACACTACATACTAAAGTACAGAAGAGTTTAAGGGCCACAGGAGAGAAATAAAAAACAGATAAGGAAGATTTTTTTTCATTATGTCTAGAAATGTCAAGAATAAAGACAAATACTGCTAAATGCTATTGGAGTTAGTGGGGCATTTATGCATTTTCAGCATACTACAATTGACGTGCATGTATTGGAACATCCTAAATCTTTTTCTGGCATACTAAATAGTAGGGAAGTATAGGGATTGGAACGCAGGGTACATTAATTCCTTCAAATGGACAGACTGTCCGAATATGTCATTCATTATCATTAAAGTTGCAGTGTGTAATAAATGGGTATTTTGGCGCCATCTAGTGGTAGAAATTCTAGCCTCTAGCCTCACTTATTAAAACATACTTACGAATTTGATAATCCATTTCTACCGAGTGTGTTCTGAAAAATGCCAATTTCCTTTACACACTGCATCTTTAAGACACATTTGCACAAAATGTTCTCATTAATTAGAAGCATACTGAGTCCTTAATAGTTTATTGAAGGACTGAGGAAGGGCCACATTTTCCTTTTGTTGGGTTTAACTTAAACTTGCTTTGAATGCTTTCTATTCTCTCTCTGTCTGGACCTCAAACCCTGTGTTCTATTCTTTACAGGGCAAACCAGGCAAAGATGGCGACCCAGGTTCTTCAGGCTTCCCCGTGAGTTCCACACAATTCAACACACTCCATGTTTCACTGGGAAAATTATAAATCATACCAATGCATCTTTAAAATACTCTTAATCACACTTCCAACTTTTTTTTTTTTCTTGTTTACTATCAGGGAAACAAAGGAGACTCCGGCCTTCCCGGTCCACCTGGCAGAGACGGAGAGAGAGTAAGTTTTCTCAGTTTTTTTAAAATCAATTTTAAAACTGTAAATCAACACGTTATACAATGATGTCATGGATTATTTGAATGACTTCACTACGTCCTTCTCTTTCCAGGGAATGAAAGGAGCTGTAGGATTCACAGGCCCACCAGGAGTGGTGTGTATTTTTAACAGATTCTACTGAATTGTCGTCAAGACTTTTTTTCATAGCAACTCCATTTTTCTCGATAAGGAAACTGTATTAGCTCTACAAGTACTGTCCATGTGCTTTTGAGCAAGGCAGTTACAGTAATAGACTCTGGCTTCACTGGTAGCTCAACTATGATAAAATGTGCATGATTACTTTAAGTAAATAAAGTGAAGAAGAATAAAGAAAAATATACAGAGAAAATGAAAAAAACCCTCAGTGTACTACATACTTCTGACCACCAAGTGGCGACATTTTACTCTACTTATCTATCATATAATGTCTTATTTATTCATTTTTATTTAATTTCAAAGCCTAAGTTACGACCACTACTAGCAGCTCCTCTGGTGTGAATGTGTATGTTAATGAAACAAGGAACAGGAAAACTAAATATATTAAAAATGTAAAGCAATTATTATTTATTATTTTCTTTGGGACAGTCATGCGAGTGTGGTCTATTTCTTCTGTTATTATTTGATTTCTTTTTATATAATTATATTATTTTTTTAAACCTAATTTGATGTATAATAATATTTTTAATTTTAATAATTTAATTGTAATAATTGAATTATAATATAAAATTATTATATTATAAACTGTATTTTATTTTATATAATTAATTTTTTATTTTATTTTATTTCCCACCAGGTTATTGGCGGGCAGACAGGTGGCGGTCGGGTTGGACCTAAGGGTGAGCCCGGTTACCCAGGAGGAACCGGTGGTAAAGGAGACATCGGACCAGCAGGTAAACACACTCACAACAACCCAGCACATAAGCGTTATCTGCAACCAGGGTTTCTAGTAATGCTACAACACTAACCTAAAGTAGCTAAGAGGAACTTTTAATATTTCAGAACATTTTTCGTCTGATGATCATAAATGACATGTAACAGCAAACGAGACCATCAGTGCAGAGAATGCTGTTTTTATATAGTTATTCTCAATGCCTTTGTCATGGATACGCTCACCCAGGAACAACAGCTGGCGTAGTAAAAACACTACCGCTTTTGTCCAAAGAATTAACATTAACTAAAAGTTCCTCGTAGCACCTTAAAGAACGACAGATTCTCACACGATACTATTGCTAAAAGAGAAACCCCTTTTGAATTGAATTATAAAAATAAAAATGTAAAAGATGTTTTATATCTAATATTTCCTTTCCTTTCCCCTAAACCTTCTTCAGGTTTACCAGGCCCTCCGGGTGCTCCTGGCCGTCCGGCTACAGGTGGCGGCGGAGGGAGTGGAGGTCCAGGATACCCAGGAGAGAGGGGGCAGAAGGGAGAACCAGGCGGCCAGGGTCTGTCTCTGCCCGGACCCCCAGGACGGCCAGGCGGTAGTGGGCCACAGGGCGTACAGGGCCCCCCCGGACCTCCAGGCTTCTCCACCGGAGGAGGGAACTGCATCCCCGGAGTGCCAGGCCGTCCTGGGTCGCAGGGGGAGAGAGGCTTCCCTGGAGAGACCGGACAGAAGGGTGAGGTTTTCATCCCTATGTTCCCCACAGTATAGAGTTAATATGGAAGAAGTTAGTTCATGTTCCCCACAGTATAGAGTTAATATGGAAGAAGTTAGTTCATGTTTCAAGGCAATTGTCTTCGCTACATCTTTGAGTTTTGAGACGAAAACTAAATGCATTTGAGAGATAGAGATAGATAGATAGATAGATAGATAGATAGATAGATAGATAGATAGATAGATAGATAGATAGATAGATAGATAGATAGATAGATAGACGTTTTGTTGAGATAACTTTCATATGTAATGTAACTTACATTTTGAGTTCCACATACTAACACGACCAAAACGTCAAAGTTGTGTCAACTGATTATTTTTGTTCAATACGTTTTACGTTCAGATGGTTTTAACACTGTTGACCAACTTGGTTTAGTTTGGTATCCGTTATTCGTTGGCACAACTGTTATTGTTTAAAATGATGATTATGTAGAACTCACAACTTTAAGTTGTTTGGTATAAAAGATACATTGTCATTACATTTGAATAATAAGTTATCTCAACAAACGATACCAAAGGAGTTTTCGTAAATAATGTAAGAGTTTTAGATGACCGCAAAAGTCTAATGAAGAAAGGGAGTTTGTTTGTTTAAATGTTTACAGTGTAGCGATACTATTTGTGTATAGGGTGGCTACATATACACTACAAGAGCAAGGCTTTATCAAATGAAAGAAAAAAAGACCCTATATGAAATAGATTTCTGTCAGGTCTAATAGTAAACCCTGAACACCATGATTCCTGACTGTTTCAGGTGATCGTGGCGAGACGTGTACCAACTGCTTTGGCGGGACCAGCCCCGTGCAAGGACCCCAGGGACCACCAGGACCTCCCGGGTTCCCTGGTAACACCCCACACACCTTTTTATTTTTTATTTTTTTTTATGTTTTACAAATCTACATTGTGCAGGACGTCGTTGTACAATTTTTTAATTTATAACTTGGAGTAAGTATATATTAAATATATATTCTTTTTTCATTGATATATTTCTAATTATAACTCCTTCTCTCTGCTCATCAGGCGTTCCAGGCGGCCCAGGGATCAAAGGAGACCGAGGATATCCAGGAACACCCGGCAGCGTTGGATCCGCCGTGAGTTGCTTTGCTCCAACATCATGACAGAAATTAGAATCTTGGAATTTTAGCTAGTACCACTCAAAATATTTAATTTTATCTTTCAATTAAGGTTATAGTACCTGTGCTGTTGTCTCAGAGCAGTAGTAAAAGATTAAGAAATACCTACAGTTTTTATTTATGTTTTTTATTAAAAACTGAAAATTATAGAAGCGTGTTGTGCTGTATAATGTACACCACTTTTGCTCCAGATAATACAATTAAAATATTTTTGAACATTAAATTATCTTACTTGCCTGGCCAGGAAACACAAATGCATTTGATTGAACTCTTACTGACCATAATCAAAACACAAAAGCCTATAAAAAAGTGTCTATTACTAACAATGACATTATGGTCTTAACTATTTTCTTAGTTTTACCTCCCAGGGTGTCTGCCTGTCTGTCATTTAGACCATTTAGACACATTCGGATATTTAAAAAAAAAAGCTGTATTCCCTCCTCCCTAACCCTAACCCTAAGTTACTTAGTGCACCTTTAACTCATTACTTTTAATCTTCCAGGGTGGACCAGGACCTCAGGGTGCTCCAGGGTTCCAGGGAGAGAAGGGCGACCCGGGCGATGCCATCACGGTGGACGGAGTGAGAGGGGAGAAGGGAGACACCGGCTACCCAGGGCCCAGTGGTCTGCCTGGGCTGGACGGACGGCCGGGGCGCGACGGACAGCCTGGTGCTCCCGGACCTAAAGGAACTCCTGTAGGTGACTCTCTCTGTCTCTCTCTGTCTCTCTTCTCTGTTCTCTCTCTCTCTCTCTCTCTCTCTCTCTCTCTCTCTCTCTCTCTCTCTGTCTCTCTCTCTCTCTGTCTGTCCATCATTTAGGCCTTATGCGGTGGAAAAGCGCCATAAGATCCATTTCCTCATTCCTATGTGTTGAGTTTAGACTTGGACCAGATCAACTGTGTAAACCAGAAACTGTTCTTAATGTGTTATCTGGAAAAATAAAGTAAAAATAATAAAAAAATTAAAAAAAATGTATAAAAATTTCAATCAATCAATCTAAGATCCATGTCCCACCTCCTATGTGTTGTCCAGGGCTCACTGCAGGTGAAAGGAGAGCGTGGCCTCACCGGAGAGTCGGGATCCGTCGGTCTTCCAGGTGACCGCGGACCCCCGGGACAGCAGGGCTTCGGACCCCAAGGACCGTCAGGGGACAAGGGGGTACAGGGCGTCTCAGGAAGGCCTGGAGGGCCCGGAGCACCTGGTAAGAAGAAGAGACATTTTAAGTTTATATAAAGGTGCTACGAGGAACTTTTAAATATTTCTGAAACATTCTCATTTCTCCTCTGATGATCATAAATTACATATAACAGCAAACGAGACCATCAGTGCAAAGAATGCTATTTCTATATATAGTTTGTCTTAATGCCTTTGTCATGGGTACGCTCACCCAGGAACTACAGCTGGCGTAGTAAAAACACTACTGCTTTTGTCCAAAGGGGGTGCTAGAATGAACACAAACTGAAAGATCCTCGGAGCACCTTTTTAAATAGTAAGATATCCTTTAAAATCCCCTCACTGACCTTTTACCCCGTGCTTTCTCTCACCACGCTAAAGGTTCTAAAGGAGAACCAGGCCTGTCGGTGGCAGAGAAAGGTTTACCCGGAATAAGAGGACTGGATGGAGAGCCCGGATCACCAGGGTTACCAGGTACACTGTTATTAGTTTACAGTAAAGTCTCACTAGTATTGTCAATGTGGTAATGTCCCGTTCCCCCCTGTAACATGACTCGGGCTGTGCATCTGTTGGAACCCACGATTCGATTCTGATTCCTGGGGTCATGATTTGATCACGATTCAAAACAATTCCCGATTCAAAATCGATTTCTGGATACAGTTCAAAAGAGGATTTCAGGATCTAACTCCAGTCCACTGTGTGCTTAGAGGCGTTCTGGCAAATTATGGCACGAAATACATTAAAGTCCATGTATTATGTATCTTAATGTAATTATTGGTTTCTAGTTTAAATTATATTCTTATTTTTTTATGTTTTGTTGTCTTTGTTTTATATGGGTTTGCTATGTTTCTGTTTCTTTAACTTAAAACATGCTGACAACAAAAATGTTTTTACAGTAAAGATCTTTTCAGGCAGTGCCTACTCCACCTTAACTGTTACCAAGGTGACACTTTTCTGTCTCCTGATTGGCTTATTTGTGTGTGTGTTTTTTTCTTGTATTTTTCCAGGTAACTCAGGTCAGCCCGGACGTGACGGTTTTCCCGGTGGACCAGGAGCAAAGGGAGATCCCGGACTTCCAGGCATCGGACTTCCAGGTCCTCCCGGATCTAAAGGTAAAAACCCTGCGTTCCAAATCGCACACTCTTTCTCTTCACTATACTACGTACCAATGCTGTCCATAAAAAGTATGTAGGCACACAATCAGGACATACAAACTTCTAAAAGTTCATAGATAATTTCCATTAAAAATTAAGTACTTTCACGTCATTTATGATGCATATGATTTATATTGAGTCTAATATTGAGTCTCGACAGTAATCCATGTGCTCCATTGCCTTTTTTTTTTACACATTTTCGCTTGTTGGAAGTTTTATTTTAAAAGGGACACACCAGGAAATGGTGAAACTACAGCGAAAGCTGCCGGTATGAAGTCAATATGACTCTCAGCAGAGTATTTCTCTATCAGTTAAGATAGCAGAGAGACCCGAAAGAGACGCACGTCTCTCAGAAAAAAATAGGCGAGCCTCCTGAGGTGAAGTGTAGCGTCGCTGCAGACTCGCCTCAGACGGCCGTCGGCAGTGCGTCTGAGGTTGGATGTGTGATTACACGGTCGGTGAAAAAAGTCAGACGTAGACGCGCAGTAGAGGTAGGATGTGTGTGGAGGCCGTTATACTTATTTATTTTGTTAAGTTATTTAATACAAATAAAAAAACACACTTTTAGTTATAGACAGAAAATATATAAATAAAAGTTATTTGAGGTGTCAAGTAGGTCCCTTCAGACCTGAGATATAGTCAAGGAAAGGCTGCCACATTTGTTTAAATTTCTTTGCTTTCCCTGAAATCTCATATCTGGTATCACTTTTGTTTCCCTCCATTTCCCCTTGCTCCTCTCCAGGTTTCCCAGGTATTCCCGGCCAGCCAGGCTCTCCGGGTGGACCCGGCAGACCCGGTGTAGACGGACTTCCCGGTTCCCCTGGATACCCTGGAGCCAAGGTACTAAATAAAGATGGATGCTCAAAAATAAAACTACAGAAAAACAACCTGTTCAATCGTTAGACACTGTATTAAAACTAGGACAGACAAATGTAAAGAGATGCAATCTTCCAAACCGAATGTAATGTAGCCATTTTACACAACTCAAAACTGTCTGCCTGTCTGCCTGTCTGCCTGTCTGTCTGTCTGTCTGTCTGTGTGTGTGTGTGTGTGTGTGTGTGTTATAGGGTGAGCCAGGCTTCGGCCTCCCTGGCCCAGCAGGTCTACCCGGCGTTCCCGGAGGTAAAGGATTCCCCGGTCCAAAGGGAGATTCCGGTTTCCCAGGCGGTCCTGGAACTCCTGGACGATCCGGATTCGATGGCGGTCCCGGAGCTAAAGGTATTCTGCGCATCTGATTCTGACCCCCTTTTGTACAAGGCATGTGTGTTAGAGATGTATAGGAGGGAATAGCGAAAACAACATTTCGATTAATGTGTGTGACTTACCTTACATGTGTGTTAATTGACAAATAAAGACTGAACAGTTATGATGTTATTTGCAACTCATGACATATGTTTTTAAAGGGACAACGTGTGTTAGGGTGATAGAGTGCAACAGTGAAAATGGATTTAACAGTACTTTTTTTATATGTACAGTAGGATGCCTCTTCTTTCTTCCCAAGATGCATCAAATGTCACCTGTTTTGCAACATGCACTTTTTCATGGTTTTTCAACATTAATATGTGTGCCCGGTGTGACTGCAGACTCAGACTAAATTTGAGCAAAAACAACCCTTTCTGAAAACCTGTGTTCAAAAACCTCAGTCAGATTTATACCCCTTTATGATATCATAAGGGGAGAAGCCACACCTGTTACTTACCAAGCTAACTTAGCACGACCTTCACCTGTGATAAACCACACCTCCAGATACCCCTGAATCTAACTGGCAGTTACATGCAGGGCCAATCAGACTAGACTGGGCTTTTTGGAAGGCGGGCTTAAAGAGACAGGCGTTTAAACGGAGCGTTTCAGACATAAATGAAAAGAGGAGATTCAGCAATAGCACTGTGGGAAATATCTTTTTTTTTGGGACACTACTCCATGAAAACAGTTTCTAGCAGGAACACAAATTATACTTTTGAACCTGAAAATGATCATAATATGTCGCATAATATGTAACCCTTAAATCAGCCAAAACTATTAAAAGCCATCCAACAAACAAACAAACAACACAGGGAGCTGACTGAGTTCCTTGTCTGTCTGTGTGTAGGTGATTCAGGTTCTCCTGGTACTCCCGGAGCTCGTGGTCTTCCAGGATCCACCATCGGCGGGACAGTGGGCAACCCAGGTCTGCCCGGAGGCCCTGGACCTATGGGACCCCCTGGTGAGATACACACACCACAACATTTATAGCGTCGGCTATTTTGCAATGCCTTTCCCTGAGCCTTTAAGAAAACACTGTGCTTATGATTTACATACGACACAAAAAAAGTGTCAGGAAAAAAAAGAGATTTGAATTGGTTGGATGAACTGTTAATTTAAACACAGAACAATCATTTAAGTTTAAATCTATGTTCACAAAAAAGTATGTTCATTAAAGAAACTTCAGTCAATCCATGAATGTGTTTGTTAACCAATAAAAACCACTTCTCTCTCATAAGAAAAACCCACATGTCTCTTGCGTGGTATTCTAGAGTTCATATTTCTTGTATCCAGAAAATGAAATCTTGATGTCATGGTTTTCAGGATTCCCTGGAGGTAACGGAGGGAAGGGCGATCCCGGCGCTCCAGGTCTAGACATTCCCGGTCTCCCCGGAGACAGAGGATCGCCCGGTTTCCCTGGTAACCCTGGACCAATCGGAACGCCAGGACCGCCCGGAGGCCCCGGACGGGACGGTGGGCCCGGTCTGCCAGGTAAAGCCTTATACTACTGTAACGTTCACAGTGAAAAACCAGGGAAAAAATAAGTGGATTTACCATTGAATATTTTCCTCTCTTGTTTTACACATCTGACTGCAACTGTTTTAGCTGAATTCATTGTTCATTTAGTATTTCATCTTATTTTATTCTTGCTCTTTTTTTGTATTTTATATACTCTATTTGAATTAATATATAGGGGAGAACGGGTTAATCTGAGGCATCGGGTAATGTGAGCCACCCCCTGTATCTAGGCAACGGAAAACATTTTTGGTCATGTGAGATATATGTTTTCAAGCCCCTCTCATTTCCCCATGGCCCTGAAAGAGAGGACCTCATGGTGCTGTGGTAAGCATGTTTTTTTCACCAAAATAGGTATTTTGCATGTAAAAGTAAATTTTCTTGCTGTCAACTTAATCAACTGTTGTGCCAAAGCAAATGTATTCACGTAGAAAAACTTCTATCATACGTGTTGATGAACTACCAACATATGAAACCATGTGATGCTGATAACTGAAGATTAGCCTGAAATGCTAAGAGAGGTAGTTTTTTCTCAAATTGTGGTGGTGGAGGAAAGTGAGCCAAATGCTGTGGGGGAAAGTGAGCCACTGTCTCACTTTCCCCCACCATGAGGCACAAGTTAAGTTTAGTCTTAAACATATTTTAATGTAATATTACATGACATATGTTTTATTTTAATGTCATACACATTGTAGAAAAGCCATCATGCCAAGGAAATACACCAGGAAGACGACCTGGGGCAACCACACGGAAGGAGCACCTTCTCATCTTTCCCTGTAACCTTCAGGGCTGGAATGTAGAGTAGGCCTAGTTGTAGAGTATGACAGGCTGATGTTATAATCCAGTTGGGTCTTCTCCTGTGTTCTGAGTCCCAGGCTGTTCTCGCTGGTTCTGATTTTCCTATGTATTAACCCCCAGACACTAGCTGGCTCTAAGGGTCCTGTGTTCTGACCCCCAGACTGTGTTCTAATCTAACTGGTTCGTTCTTTCATTTGAATCTTATTAAAACCTTTTGAATTATAATATGTTGTATTTGATTTTGTTCAGAGTTACTTTCAAGTGTTTCGAAAATTAGCTTTGCTTAAATGACCAAACCCCATCATTATTTTACTAGTCCGACATTACTTCTGGAATGTGTGGCTAGCTTTCAGGATTATAACTGTTACAATATGTGTTGTTATGGTAGTTTCAGAGTTGAAAGTGGTTTACCCCCAGCTGGTTCACTTTACCCCCTTGATTTTCCTGGTCTGGCTCAGTTTACCCCACAGCTGGGGTAAAGTGAGCCACATGACAACTTTTTTTAAAACAATCATATTTTCACTGCCCTTTGTCTTGAAAAAATTCTGCTAATGCCCAATTCTAGGAAACATCCTGAATTAAAGCGTCTACGAGTAACATTTAAATATCTTTTAAACAGCCTCATGTTTCCTCTGATAATCATAAATTACCTTGAACAGCAAACGAGACCATCAGTGTAAAGAAAGACGTTTTTATATAGTTTTTATTACTGCTTTTGGTCTGGTCGCACACCCAGTCCGATTTTCGGTTCGCTCGTGCAAGCTCTATGGTCACATATCCGTATTGGTCGCAGATGTCAGTGTGGAGCAGCAACGCGATTTGAGAAGCCTATCCCTCCAGGGAAGGGGAGCGGGAGCCTTGTTTGACACAGTTATATGTCGTCATAATGACTGATAACGGGGCTGAACCATCAAAGAAAAAAAAGAGAATGCAATGAAGAAAAGCTAAAAGGGAGAGTGATATAGGCTACGGGCGGGACGAGGGCGTTGCCAAGCAACGTGTATACAATTTCACGAGAGTGAAACTTGACTGCAGTGTTTACTCCTAAATGAATGAGTGGTTGGTACTAACACAAAGTTTGCTTTGCCTCACCATCATCAGATAACCATTATCTGAAATAGTCATGATTTACATCAACAACACAAACACATTACCTCATTGTGATCCATACTAACTGCCGTCTCTCGTTCATTCGCTTTCTGTGAGGACATGTAATCTTTCAGCTCCGTGAGAAAGAGTAGTTAGGTTATGCTGCTGCATCAACTCATTGCAATCAGGTGTGTGTAGCACTGACTGGCATTAGTTGATGCAGTGAAAAAAAACCACTCTCACGAAGCCGAAAAGAGTCCTCACACTTTCAACACACGGACATGCACTATATTGCGCCCTTCTCAGCTCACACTTGCACGCCTGGCACGAGCTAGAAAACAGCTTTGCGACTGCGGGCGTCGTAAAAATACTACCGCTTTTGTCCAAAGGGGACGCCAACGTGCCATGTTACTCGTAGTGGCTTTAATGGGAAATGTGTAAATTTGAGTGATAAATCATTTTAGCTTGCTTAGAGGGGAGCAAATGTAAAAAGTGGCTCAGATTACCCCGTTCTCCCCTATACATT
>CM049417.1:6180000-6237500 GCA_026929865.2 Hyperoplus lanceolatus | reverse complement strand
TTAGGTTAGGTACAACACATAACAGCTGAAATAGTGGAGCGGCTAAGTGCTTATTTTCGCCAGAATCTTCCAGTTGATGATACAAGCGTGAGAATTGGCACGAGCAGTCTCCATGGGTCACTTGACAATACAATTGTCCGAGACATTTGAAGTGAGCCATGCCAAGTTTGACGCTTGTGTCACAAATTGAAAGATTGTAGCACTTATCTGCTCCACTAAAATGTCCATCCTCAATATGCTTTATTACTCCATGTTGCACACATTTTACATAATGTTCCTCATATCGCACATTTCAATTTATTTACTTTTTTATACCGTCTGGTTTTGCCTTTTGCACTATTCAGACTCTATCGTAAATGACTTATTTCATCTTATCTAATTTGATCCTTTTGTTCTTATTGCACAATGGATCGAAGAGAAACGTAATTTTGGTTCCTTTGTATGTCTGGCACATATAATAGACATTTCTAATAAAACTGATTTTGACTTCTTTGGAAAAAGTTACTATTCAGACTTCATGCTGTTTGTTTGTTTGTTTGTTTTTACCTTTATTTCACCAGACAAAAATAGCTTGAGATCAAATGACCTCTCTTTCGAGCAAGGCCTGGCCAAAATGTCAGCAGTAAAATATAATGAAATATAAGAAAAACAAAAAAAGAAAGCACAGACGATGAAAATGAGCAAAAGAGACAAATACATTCTATTGTGTGTACCTCGTAGGGAGAACCAGGCCAGCCAGGGTACCCGGGAGGTCCCGGACAGAAGGGAACACCAGGGCTATCGGGCGGTCCAGGTTTACCAGGAGGACCAGGTCCCAAAGGTGATCCAGGTCTGCCAGGATTCCAAGGTAAATATAAAGTTCAACTACAGCAGGTTTAGGAAATTCAGAACAAATAAGGTGATTTTTATTTTATTTTTTATTATTAACCTTTATTTAACCAGGAAAGACATACAGGTTGTTGAAGTACATATAGTGTGACTGATAATTGGGAACACGTCGAGGGAAAGAAAAAATCAAATATAGTCGCAACATGATGACTAAAAGCTTGTTACATAGTCTAGTTCTTGCAGCTTGTTCTCGACACATCGCCCGGGCCGGACTTTCTTCTCACAGCTTGTCCGAGAACGATTGTGTGATTGGTAAATCTCAAGTCAACGAGGAAAGTGAACTGCCCGTTTTAAAGAAATAAGGAAAATCTGTCAGCATGACGTTTGTTCTTCTTTCTCGTGGAGTATGTAACAGGCTTAAGGTCCTGATTTTACATGAAAAAATCGCAATTCAACAAAAAGAGTCGTAATTTTACCAGACTTAAGTCGAGAAAACCCCTAACCTTCACTTTTACATAGTGGAAAACCAAAAAAGACTAGAAGAGTAGATCCAGTACCATTTAGTGGAAACGTGCCAAGAGTTGAAGTACTTGAATAGGATGCTAACTTTATGAAATAATGACCCACTGACAATGAATTAAGTAGCTGGTTGTTTTGATTATAGTTACGATATTATTTTTTATTTTATTTTTTATTTTTATTTTTTTTCAATGAACTTAATAGAAATTTCTTAAGACATGAATCAGAAGTTCTCCATATAGCCTCGTAGAAAAAAAAGACTAGCTTATATATAAGCGAAAATTGTAGTTCCAACACTGTCTGATGTGGGTTCCTCCTGCTATCGCTTTTAAATGTTTGATTTCTTTTCGTTCACTTTCATTCACTTTTCTAATGTGTATTATGTATTTTAGTCTTGCTCCTGTAAAGCACTTTGAATGGCCTTGTGTCTGAATTGTGCTATAGAAATAAACTTGCCTTGCCTATGCCAGGTTCCCCAGGTATCCCTGGGCCTAAGGGTCTTGACGGCGGTCCCGGCGGTCCGGGTCTGAGCGGTGCTCCGGGTCGACCAGGAGAGTCCGGCAGACCGGGAGGACCAGGACAATCAGGAGACAAGGGCCAAGCCGGACGGGACGGCATCCCCGGACCCTCAGGGGTCAAGGGAGAACCAGGTCAGTCAATTGATCGATTGATTGATTCAATTTAATTCAGACACAAATACAAAACAAAATGAAAAGCATGAAAATGATTAGACTCAGAATATTCAGGATCTGCCTGTTCAATGAAGAGATTCGACGATTATATTATATAAGTTTTGTTTTGATTTGATTTCATGCGACTCACTTCTGATTAATTTCTTCCACAGGACTTCCTGGTTACGGAGGTCCCGGTGCTTCTGGGATTCCAGGGTTGCCAGGTTAGTAACTAAGCAACACTCACTATAAGTCACAGTAGTAATTCCTTGTGATTGTTGTAGTCACTGCATTGAAATCCTCTATCCTTTTCCTCTCCAGGTTCTAAGGGCGATCCCGGACTTCCCGGTCCATCTGGCGGTCCCGGTTTCCCTGGTACTAAAGGCGACGCTGGTTTCCCCGGTTCCCCCGGTCTCCCTGGCAATCTGGGTCCCCCTGGGCAACCGGGACAGGCTCTGCAAGGCCCCAAGGGACTCAGCGGACCCCCCGGACCCCCTGGACGCGCAGGTAAAGGAAACGGATACAGTGTTAAGATACACCGCCATGTGCTGCCAGAACCTGCTGCCTGGTTTTCCAATAGACTCGATCGTACCTAGATTTAGTGTTGGTTTGTTTTACTCGCCTATAGAAACAGGTATTGTGTAGGACATTCCTATTAAAATAAGGGAAGGGTGGGGTGCTTGTGGCGCAGTGGTCAGAGCGGGACCTCCACCCCGGGCCCGGGCCCCGCAGCAGAATCAACAAAAACAGCAAGTTCCTCGTGGTTACTTTAATGAACCAAAACAAACCAAATAAATTGGAAAGCTTTGAATTCACACAAACATAAAAGACTAATGAAAGACAGCAGCTATTGGTGAATTGAGGTCAGAAAACCAGACAGCAAATGGCGGCAGTTTTAACACGAATGTTTCATCACCATTTCATTTGATTTGCATGGGACATTGTACCACCACTGTATAGTAGGTGTAAGAACCACCACACTGTTTTGAGCACAGCCTGTCGAGAACACTGAGTGTGTATTATAGAATTTTGTGATGTTGTGCACACCTCCCTCTTCACCATGGAAACGTCAACTTGCACCAATCACTGTCTATCACCGGGGTTTGACCGACAAAAGCATGTGTGTTTGAGGCACTTTGTTGTCTGTGTCAGCGTCCAGTTTTTTATTTATTTATTTATCAATTTGTCCTCATGTCTCCTCACTCCCTTTGCCCTACTCTCCTGATCCAATAACGGGGGACACTGTAGACTATCCATCTCTCCACAGCACTGAAGTTGTGTGTGTGTGTGTGTGTGTGTGTGTGGGGGGGGGGGGGGGTGTTCGTCTTTTCTTCTGGCCATTTTCACTGGTGTATGTATGTATATATGTGTTTGTGTGTCAAGTTTTTGTGGTTGTAGATAATTTAGAAGAAGTGTGTTTGTGTCCCACCAATCAGTCCTCTGCATGGGCACTTTGTTTTTTGTACCAAGGCAAACAAACACATTGTAAACAAAGCCACAACACAATGCTGGAAAGAGTGGTCAACCCCCTGACTCAAAGTGTATTTTTCACCCAATCCAATTGGTTTGTTTTATGAGGTATGGGACCCCAATTAATGACTGTGTCATTGTACAGTAACATGGCGTAAATTGGGGGTAATTTTCCTTATCTAATGTGTCAATGAATATAATCCAAGTTCATGTCACTGTAGAACAAAAAAATATATAATTTAAAAATATCTAAAATTGTAGGATTCATATAATTATTTTCTTATGCAGAGTTAATTTTATTATGATGGATGTAAATTTGTATGCTGATTTCAGTTGTGAAACAGTTGTTGGAGCCGGTTAAATGTAAATGTAAAAGAGAATAATAAGGAAAATAAATACAACATTTTGAAGTTATTGTCAGCACTGACCACACACCAGCAATGTGTACGGCTAATAAAAATGTAAAAAAAAAATTTGGGTTGTCAAAATGGTGACAAAATGACCATAACATTTTTTACCCCTGGAATCCTGTTGCTTGGCACCGCCCCCTTGTGATGTCATATGGTTCCGGCCGCTGAAGGTCCAACAGGTCAGATCAACTGGCGTCCTACGGTCCAGACCTTTAACTATCGGACGCTGACTGAGTCTAACAGCCACACTCTGATATAAATGGGAACAAATTCCACCCCAAAATCTGTTGGGAAATCAAATCACTGCATTTTTTCTAATTTCTGACTCTTTGTTTCCTCCTAACGGCTGTCTCCTGTCACTTTCCATGCACACTGATGGTAGTTTAATGCACCTTTAAGAAGTAAGCACCTTTTGAATATATATATATATATATTATATATATTATATATATATATATATATAGATATATTAATAATATTAATAATATATTAATAATATTTTATTTATTTATTTATTTTTAACACACAGACAGTTATGTTTTGGGCACCATTGGCATGTTAGCTGATCACATGTAGGCTCTCTAGAATTCAAAATGGAACTCGCAGAATGTGTTATGCAAGTAGCATCACTGAGTTTGTGCACATACAAAAAAACACACCCCATATAACTAACTCATCCTTGAGACATTAAAGCATTGTTTTATCTATGTATCACACACAGTTATGTTGTATTTCAATTTGACTTACTTAAAAATATAAGAAATCTCATATTTTAGTTTGACATCGTTTCTGTGCTGATGCTTGCTTCTGCCTAAACCTCCTCTTCTGTTTTTTGCCCTGTGCCGTCAATTCCTGGCTCAACTTTACCTGGAATTATGGGAATCCTAGGTCATCCAGGTTAGACTTAAATGGTTGCAATGGTTTTGATACATGCTGTGGTTACGTGATCTTTAATGGGATTTGTGAAGTGTTGAGGTCGATTAACGCTTCAAAGTTTTACATTTCTGAAACTGAAAGTTTAAAGGTGCTACGAGAAACTTTTTAAAATATTTTTCAAACAGTCTCATTTTTCCTCTGATGATCATAAATTGCATGTAACGGCAAACGAGACAATCAGTGCAAAGAATGTTACTTTCTTATATAGTTTTTCTTAATGCCTTTGTCATGGGTATACGCTCACCCAGGAACAACAGCTGGTGTCGGAAAAACACTACCGCTTTTGTCCAAAGGGGGTGGAAGAATCAACACAAACTGAAAGTTCCTCGTAGCACCTTTAAACTTATTTTTATGCCTAAACACTTTAAATTTAATGATCCAGTCTCAAAGCTTTCGAGTTTACTGCTTTTAAGATGCATTTTTAAAACTTTGGTCTCTTGATCTGTGTAATAATACATTGTTTAGTATTTTGCAATGTTGTTTTTCTGTTTTGTTTTGGGGCAACATATCCTGGAGGGAGTGTGTGTGACAGATTGCGTTACAATAAGTTGTGTGTGTTTGACCATTTCTTTGACCCCAACAGGAGCGACGGGACTGAACATTATTTATTCCGTATCTTCTGAAAACTGACAAAATAAAATGACACGTAATTGGAATAATCGCCAGTAATATTAATATTTTGTTCCCCCACAATCCTTCTCTTTTATCATAATAAGAAATGATGATTTCTGAAGCAGTTATGTTAAATGTATGGACGAGAGGGAAGAGAAAGACAATTAGAGGAAGTTGTATTTAAAAGTTATTTGAATTTTCTTTACTTACTATTTTTTCACTTCAAGTATAAAAACGAAATTTCTTCTTTATTCTCGGAGTGCATAATTTATTTATTTGTTAAATGTATTCTCTAATTTATTCATTTTCCCTGTGGCCCTAATACTCTTCCGTATATGTGTGTAATCATTTCCGACCTAACCTTTGACTGTTAATGCGTCCCTATGAAGGTGGACCAGGCCCAGAGGGTCCCCGCGGGCCCCCAGGCAGCGGAGGCGTTAAGGGGGATAAGGGAATCCCCGGCGCTCCTGGCCAGCCCGGCTTCCCAGGGCAGAAGGGAGACCTCGGAACTCCAGGGTTCCCGGTAAATGAATATGCTTAAATTATCAGAATTGATTTACTTATTTTTATACATTATTTTTTCTTTATTTATTCAAACGTAAAAATAAATAAAAACAAATTAATATATAAAAACAAATAAATAACAATTTGTATTGTTGAGGTATATGTTCATATGTCGTATAAGTATGTATAGCCATAAATATAAATTGTACACACTGTCTGCATCCCAAACATTGGATAAAAAAATATATTAAAAATAGTTATAAATTTAATTATAAATAAAATTATCAATAATTATCAGAATCTTGTGTCTTGAACTTGAAGGATCCAAAAGAGAAATTAAGATAAATAATTTCGACCTTTTCGTTCCAGGGTTCCAATGGTCTTCCCGGTGGTGGCGGTCCCAAGGGAGATATCGGTCTTCCTGGCGTTCCTGGATTCCCTGGTCAGTCCACAAGTTTTTGTTACGTGGCTTTTCTGATTTGTTCCTATTATCCCAAAACATGTATCATGATGGTATGAATTCATTACAAGCAAAGACCCAATAAACCTAAACATTAATTTCCCTTTTTTACTTCTTCCCAGGATCAAAGGGAGACCCAGGACTTCCCGGTGGCAGCGGCCTTCCTGGAGATCCTGGAGATGTCGGACTCACTGGTAGGAAAACTCATGATGATGATAATAATAATAATAATAATAATAATAATAATAATAATAATAATAATAATAATAATAATAATAATAATAGTAATAATAATAATTGTAATACATTTTATTTGTTAGTGCCTTTCAAGTCACCAAAGGACCCTTTACATACACAGATAAAATAGACACAACATTGAATAATACACAAATGTTATGTGCGTAACTTCACACATAAAAATGTAGGGTTAGGATTAACAGGACAGCTGGGCCAAGGGAAGAGTGAGGAAAAACTCATTTTATTATAATAGCGATTTTATAATGATAGAACGCCGGTTCCGTGTGGGTGAAGTATTCCTTTAAGGTGAGACACTGCAGGTCAATAGGGTACAAGTTTTAACTTATAGATATCATCATGAAACTTTACCAGTTGATATTTTACTTACATTTTTTTTTGTAATACAATGTTTCAGAAATGTTTCAATAGATTTGCAAATTTTGCAATATCTAACTTATCATGCGTACATTTCTTCATACATCTCTTGAAAAACAATAAAATCTAGATGTTGGATAAATCCAGAGTTAAAATCTTTGTTTAAATTTTACAACATATTAGTGTCTAAAGTTTTTACTGACAAGATTTTGGATACAGCATTTTGTCCTTTTCTGAATAAAGAAATACTATGTGGATTTTCGTTATAGATTCATATGGGTGAATAATTCCTTTAACCTTTTCTCTGTAGGCGCTCCTGGCGACCCCGGCCATTCTGCGACCCCCATTGTGGTGAAGGGCGAGCGCGGCCTCCCCGGTCCACCCGGGCAAAATGGAGGCAGAGGGAACTCCGGTGGACCAGGGCGAGAGGGATCTCCAGGTGGGTCCATTTATACTCTTTTTGGGCATTTTACATGTTTTATTGATAGTTTTTTGCTCTTTTAATGGGACCTGTGTGAATGAATTTCACATGATCTTTTTTTTTAAACACAAAGTAAATTAAAGATTCATACAAAATACATCAATTATAATAATGAAAACATAGATTTTACAGCTACTATCTGTAGTAGTTGTTCTATCTAAAACAAAGACTGCTCTTCTGTTCTCTGTGCTCTCAGGTCCAGCGGGTGAGTCTGGGGAGTCTGGTCCAGAGGGCCCCCCCGGCTTCAGCGGCCCCCCCGGCAGGAAGGGTGACAACGGGCCCGCCGGAAACCCTGGTGAGTGACACAGGAACCAGACAAAAACAAATGATCACGACTTAAGCACCTGGTCGCTTGTTTCAAAAAACCTTATTATCCGAACCTGGCTGTGACTAGCATCATATGGCGGTTTTCACCAAAAAGCCAAAAAATCTTAGAGCAATTATTTTTTCTTGACATAAGGCTGATCTGATGGTGGCCTATTCACTGTAAAAACAAAGTGACACAATTGACTTGGGGAAAATCTCTCTGTAACCCTAACACTAACCCTCAGAGAAATTAATGGAAGTAAATGTAAATAGCCCAACAATGGACTGGCTTGCTGTGAAAAGCACCCCCCCCCCTCAAAAACTGTTTCTGTTCATCCAAGGATAAAATGCTTTGGAAGGTATAGAGGGCTGATGCTAAGAGGTGTTGTAGGGCTGATTCTAGTAAGTGGGGTAACATTTCATAGACATAAGACTTTCCAAGTGGGAGATAGCGACCCTAACCCTTAGAGAAATTAATAGAAGTTAGTGTAAAAAAATGTTTATGTTCATCCCAAAATCAAATCCTTTGGTGGGTATAGTTGTAGGGCTGGTGTTAATAGGTGGGGTAAGTTTAATGGACAAAAAACTTTCTATGTGGGAGATAGCAACCCTAACCCTAACCCTAACCCTAACCCTAACCCCCATCTAAATGAATGGAATTCAATGTAAATAACTCAAAAATGGACTGGCTTGCTGGGAAAAGCCCCCCTCAAAAAAAATTCTGTTCATCCTAGAATCAAATGCTTTGGTGGGTATAGTTGTATGTGACTTTCATGGACTTAAGACTTTCCTAGTGGGAGATAGCGACCCTAACCCTAACCTTCTCTAACCCATTTCCAAAACCCTTTCCCCTGGCCCTCAGGTACACGTGGCTACCCCGGTCCGTCCGGTTCTGACGGTCCTCAGGGTCTTCCGGGTCTTCCAGGCTCGGCCTCAGCGGCGCACGGTTTCCTGATCACACGTCACAGCCAGGGATCAGACATTCCATTCTGCCCCGACGGAACCAGCCTCATCTATGACGGATACTCCCTGCTGTACGTGCAGGGCAACGAGCGCGCACACGGGCAGGATCTAGGTATGAAGGATCTATGATTCTCTACGGGCGGTTTCACACTTCTTGTTTTTTTTTCTTTTTCTCATACAACAAATATTTATAGGTGTTACGAGGAACTTTTAAATATTTCTGAAACAGTCTCATTTTTTAACATAACAATGTAACAACTGTTCTGTTTTAAGGCTCGGCCGGCAGCTGTCTGCGCCGCTTCAGCACCATGCCTTTCATGTTCTGCAACATCAACAACGTCTGTAACTTCGCCTCTCGCAACGACTACTCGTACTGGCTGTCCACGCCCGAGCCCATGCCCAGCTCCATGGCCCCCATCACCGGGGAGGGGATCAAGCCTTTCATTAGCAGGTAGGAAGGGAGGGATGGATGGATGGATGGATGGATGGATGGATGGATGGATGGATGGATAGATAGATAGATAGATAGATAGATAGATAGATAGATAGATCCCCTTGGGGAAATTCAGTTATCGTGTAGCTCATGAAGTCAGTCAACAGACTGTCAACAACAAAAGTCACTTATAATAAGTCAATAACAAGTGAGCAATATTACACATAATTAAACTAGCATAAAGAAAAGTGCAGAAGGTTACTATGAATGAATATTGCACATTGTCCAGTGTGTGTGTTTGATTTTTCTTGTGTCTGTCTGTGTGTGTGTGTAGGTGTTCAGTGTGTGAAGCACCAGCCATGGTCATCGCAGTCCACAGTCAGACCATCCAGATCCCCTCATGTCCTGCCAACTGGGAGGCTCTGTGGATAGGATACTCCTTCATGATGGTAAGACAGTACACACACACACACACTCACACGAACACTCACACGAACACACTCACATACACACACTCAACAACTGATTGAGGTAATGCTATTCATGGATATTAACCCTACATGATTCTCCCCCCACCTCTCCCTAGCACACCAGTGCGGGAGCGGAGGGCTCCGGCCAGGCCCTGGCCTCGCCCGGCTCCTGTCTGGAGGAGTTCCGCAGCGCGCCGTTCATCGAGTGCCATGGACGAGGAACCTGCAACTACTACGGAAACTCCTACAGCTTCTGGCTGGCCACCGTGGAACAGTCTGAGATGTTCAGGTATGGAGATATGAGGGATGGATGGATGGATAGATACAGCTCTGGAAAAAATTAAAAGACCACTCCAAATGTTCAGTGTCTCTTGTTTTACTATTTAGAGGCATATCTATGAGTAAAATGAACATTTTGACAACATTTCTACCAAATTCACAATAAAAATGTTTTCATTCAGAGCATTTTCAATAAGTAATGAAGAGATGATTCATTTTTTTCCCGGGCTGTAGAAAGACAGACAGACAGACAGACAGACACATAGACAGACAGACAGACTCTCTCCCATCCTAACCATGGCTACCCTCTCTGGTCCTTGCAGGAAGCCCCAGTCGGAGACTCTGAAGGCGGGTAACCTACGGACGCGCGTCAGCCGCTGCGTAGTCTGCATGAAGAGGACGACCATAAGCTAACCCACTGTCGCCGGGGCAACGCCAGAGCAATAACAAGAGAGCTGATTGGATGACCGGGGACAAGTATGGGAGGGGAGGGGGAAGGGGGGGGGGGCGATAGTTACGGCAACAAGGTGGAATTCCAATGGTGCATATAACCTTTCGAGGGGAAAAAAACAAGAAAAAAAAAACTACAACTTTAAACAACGGTGCTACTGTGCGACACAGCGTAGAGAGAAAACATGAAAAATGAAAAAAAAACGCAACGACGTGAATAAATCTTAAGTTTTAGTTCTCGTGGGTTTTTCTTAAGAAGTACCTCAAAGTGAAAGCTGAAAGATATCCACTATAACTTTGGTGCCACGATGGATTTGTGACGACGACTTTAAAAAAAAGTGCGTTTTTCCATTTTTTCTTTTTACCCCTTCTTTCCCTAGAAAGGAATCACTCTTTCCTTTTCTCTCACTTTTTTCAATTTTTTTTTGGCCTTATTGATATGAGGAGTGGATGGTCTCCACGGTTACCAAATCGGCACTTTGACTTCGGATACATCCAAGATGAGAGATGCACTGACGATGAGCTTTCCTTAGTGAGACTGACTGCATTTTTTTTTCTTCCTTTTTTTTCTTTTTTTAATCACTAGCTCTTTCATTCACTCTCTTCCTCTCCGTCATTTTTCTGTCTCTTGTTTTTACGTTACATTTGGTGGTACTAACTAACCCTGTGCTGTAGCCCAGCCTGTGCTAATCCTTAAGCCTACACACACCTTCTTTCTCTTTATTTTTTTTGTAAGTAATAAAATGTGTATATTGTGTAAAACACCTTTTGTTTTTAGTGAATTAGGTCGGTACCAGCTGTTTGTTGTTCGACAATTTTTCCAGGATATATATTTTTTTTTAGCTCCACACTCATGCGCTCACACGCACACACACACTCACGTTCTCACACACACACACACACTCACACAGTACACACTCACTCACTTACTCACTCACTTCTTCGCTCACTGACACATTGACTCAGATATTGTACAAAGTAAGGCTTTTATGAATGAAACAGTATTTTATATATATATATAATAAATATATATTTGAAAAAGAGGATAAAAGGTATATAAACTTTATTCGGCTGTTGGGGGGAGATTGTTCACTGTTTTCAAACACAAACAAAAAAGGTCCAGGCATTTCAAAACGAAAAACAAATGTATAGCGCTATATAACTGAGCAAGACAGAGCCAACTTTCCCTACAACACAACTTACAGTCTTGTTTCATATTAACGTTGTTGCTAAAATCACTTAAAATCTTTTGTATTCAATTTGTAGAATTAATAAAAAATGTTGAATTGAAATAAAGGGGATTTTTCTATTCTATTTTTAGGTAGTCTAATGATTGGGGAATGTAACAGATATTTGTTTGAAGAAAAAAAATCGAAAATTAAGAAAAAAAAGATTTTAATTTTTGAATGAAATCTTTTTGGCTCCTTGATTAGAGAAACCGTGATCATTTGTTTTGTGTTTTTTAACATTTCCAAGGTGCTGGGCTTTCGCTGTATAAAGAGGGCCGGAGTTTTTTTGGGGGGGGCCATTTATTTTAGCCCTTCAAAATAAAAGCTTCAAATCCACTTTTCCTGGCTTGACTTTGTAATCCAAAAAAAAATGGTTTTAAGTGTTCTCGATCAGTCAGTGTCTGTTCATTTCAATAATGTGTGACGGTCCCTGATATGCGACACACACACACACACACACACACACTCCTGATGTACTTACTGTTAAGTCTACAACAGCTGTTCAGAGGGGGGGAATGTTTTTTTTCCTGTGATTTTATTGTTATTTTTTATTTTTTCAAAACTTCTTTTATGAATTCTAATTTTTTTTTGTCAACCTGGGGTGCGATTAAAAATGTGTAATTGATTTTTTTTTGTGTTTTTTTTTTCATGTTATGTTATCCAGAAGTTGTTATAAACTTTTAAAGACTGAAATAAATACTATGTCCAAAGCGCCGTTTCCCTGACAACATCTGATCATTTGAATAATTAATAATATTTTTTTTTTCACAATATATTAATTTTATTTTTTTCATTTTTTCACAACAAAAACCAACAAGCAAACACCTGCACCATCACGGCTTACAAAAAAAATTATCCTATGTCCCATGATAGCCATGATAGCCATTAAAAATAATAATTAGTAAATTATCACGCTTATTAGCGTTAGCTATGTCAGAAGACAAGTGTGAGTGTGTTGAAAACACGACTCAGGTTAAACCTTTCTTTCTTCCTTTCAAAACGGCATAGGTTACACTGTTGTTTTTTTATAATATATAAGTCACAAAAACACAAGAAATCGCAAAAAGTCGCAAAAACACACCAACATAGGTTACACTGTCATTTTTTCTGATGCAAATATACCAACCAAAGGATTTGATTCTCGGATGAAGAGAAATCAATTTTGAGAGGGGGGGGGGCTTTTCACAGCAAGACAGTCCATTTTGGGGCTATTTACATTGAATTCCATTCATTTTCTGTAGGATTAGGGTTGGGCTAGGGTTGCTATCTCCCACAAGGAAAGTCTGACTCCCCTGAAACTTACTCCACTTATTGACATCAGTCATGCAAATATACCCACCAAAGGATTTGATTCTTGGATGAAGATAATTACATTTTGAGAGGTGAGCTTTTCACAGCAAGCCTCTCAAAATTGTCACTCGATCCATCGAAGGATGTCGCCTGGGGACATGGAGACTTTTCAAAACAATATATTTATTGAGTAATGTATCTATCTATCTATCTATCTATCTATCTATCTATCTATCTATCTATCTATCTGTCTGTCTGTCTGTCTGTCTGTCTGTCTGTCTGTCTGTCTGGCTGGCTGTCTGTCTGTCTGTCTGTCTGTCTGTCTGTCTATCTATCTATCTATCTATGGATTGTATAAAAACAATATGCTTAATCACCCCATATACAACCCCACTTGAAGAATACTGAACTATCCCTTTAAGTTAGTTAAAGGAGCACTGAGGAACTTTCTGTTTTTGTTCATTCTAGCACCCCCTTTGGACGAAAGCGGTAGTGTTTTTACTACGCCAGCTGCTGTTCCTGGGTGAGCGTATACCCATGACAAAGGCATTAAGAAAAACTATATGAAAACAGCATTCTTTGCACTGAAGGTCATTGATGATCATCAGAGGAAAAAACGAGACTCTTTTAGAAATATAAAAAAGTTCCTCGTAGCACCTTAAACTAGTGTGTTAGTTATATATTAGTGTTGTTTCTGCTCTTCATTTTTTGAGGTTATACTTAGGATATTATTTGAGTATTTCACAGGGCATTACCGGTCTCCTAGTAGTACGGTCCGTCAGTAACCAGCAGATGGCAGCATTACAGAGGATTCTGAGGACAGTAAATGTAAAAGCAAGGCAAGATTATTTCTATAGCACAACTCAGACACAAGGCCATTCAAAGTGTTTTACAGGGGCATGACATACATCAAGATTAGACATTAGAAATTGCATTTAAGAAATAGTAAAACACTTATATTAACATAAATAAACCGCTTACTTCACCTTTGAGCTCAGCTAAGGCACATGGTATAAACAGATCCACACCAGTATAGCTTTCCATACAGATTGTTCTTCCTTGGGGGCGACTGTGGCTCAGGTGGTTAAGCTGGTTGGCCAACGATCGTAGGGTTGGCGGTTCGATCCCCGCTGTGCCACTTGTGTCATGGTCGTTGTGTCCCTGGGCAAGACACTTCACCCACCTTGCCTCGTGTGAATGTGTATGATTGCTGTATGTTTGAGGTGGTGGTTGGAGGGGCCGATGGCGCGGAATGGCAGCCTCGCTTCCGTCAGTCTGCCCCAGGGCAGCTGTGGCTACTATCGTAGTTTACCACCACCGGTATGATTGTGTGTGAACGAATTGAACCTGGACCTGGAACCCTGTAAAGCGCTTTGAGTACCTTGAAAAGCGCTATATAAATCAATCAATTAATTAATTAATTAATTAATTAATTAAAACAGAGTTAGTGTAGTTGCTGCTGTGCATTTTTGAAACCTTTCAATGTGGAGTGTGGTCAGCATAGGTGATATAGGTGAAAGAACACACACACACACACACACACACACACACACACACACACACACAAACACACACACATACACACAGAGAAACGACAGGTTACACCGTAGTTTTTTTTTTCAATCAAAACGACATAGGTTACACTGTCGTTTTTTTATAATATATGTTTTTAAAATAACGCAATAACACAAAAAAAGGAAATAGTCGCACAAACGCAGAAAGTCGCAAAGCCAAAAATAAGCAGCAGAACAAAGATAAAACTACGTTATAGGCCTACATCAAATCAAGGGATCTCTTTTCTTTTTCCACGTGTGACAGCTTAAGTGAGAATTGTTTCAGTTTCCTAATCTCTGGAAGGATCAAAAGCTTTCTTCACTAATCTTCTTCCTGATCAGTTTTGGCTAAGCTAAAAAGACAATAAAGGACATTAGGAGGAGTGTGTGTGTGTGTGTGTGTGTGTGTGTGTGTGTGTGTGTGTGTGTGTGTGTGTGTGTGTGTGTGCGTACATACATGTGTGTTTGTGTGTGTGTGTGTGTGAAAGCTTGTTGTCGAAGCTTGACAATAAGCTGTTTAGTTAAAGACATGCTAATCTTTTGTGTTCACAAAGGTGAGTTTGTGGACACACAATAACGGTGGTGTAGTGGATAGAGTGCGTACCATATTGGCTTCGGCCTTCGTTGCAGTGGTCGCGGTTCAAATCCGACCCGTGGACCTTTACTGCAAGTCATCCCCCCTCTCTTTCTCTCTGCCTCCCCATTTCAACTCTGTACTATCTAATAAAACTTGAAAATGCCAAAAATTAATCTTGAAAAAAAAATGTGCTTGTGTATTAATCGTAAAAGGCAAGGCATGCTCACACCTCATGTACCCGTTGAATTGTATTTAAAGGAACAAGCTGTTTGGTCACCTGATCAACAGCACTACAGGTGCAGTGTGTAACTTTGGGTGTCAGATAAGTGAACATTTTCTAAGGTTTATTCTCATAACTGAATAAACAAACTTTCCTCACAGGAAAATCCCTGGAACACTGTTTGAAGTTAGAAAGCTTCCTGAAAAGTTATTGTTTCACAGTTGTTGTTTAGAGCAGCAGGGCCAACAGATTGGTTTACAAACATATTCTAGTCTTATGTTTGGTTCCAGGTTCCAAAAATAATTAGATCTATGATGATAGGATTATTCAATACTAAGAATGACATGTAGAGAAAATATGTTTTGCCGCATGTAACTGTTTCTTTTTTATTGAAAAAGAAATGTGTGTGTGTGTGTGTGTGTGTGTGTGTGATGAAGGCCTGGCAGGGGGCATGTCAACACCGGCATGTGACCCGGTGAGGTTTCATTACTAATGGACCAAACCATTCTGCTGTAGTCCGCTGCTAGGGTTTCAAAACAACATCCACTGTGTGTGTGTGTGTGTGTGTGTGTGTGTGTGTGTGTGTGTGTTTTAACACACACAGATGGTTTTCCTAATGAGAGGGCATTTGTTAACCCCATTGAGGCCCAACAGCAGCATCCATCTTCGGGATAGACCGTACTGACTGGAACGTCCAAGACATTTTTTTTTGCTATTTAGGTTGCGATGCGAAGCCACATGACTTTCCAGGAATCATTAGGTGCTACAGACGTCAAACATGCCTTGGAAGCAAAAGTGCATGCCGCTTCAAAATAAAAGCTGACGTCAGACTAACATATTATACTGTATAAATACAGCTCCGTAAAAAATGAAGAGACCAGTCTGGATTTTTCTTGAATCTTCATCTCTACATTACTTATTGAAAATGCTCTTAATGAGAAAAAATGTATTGGAATTTGGTAGAAATGTTGTCAGTAGTTTATATTATAAAACCAAAATATTCATTCTACTCAAACATGTGTCTATAAATAGTAAAACGAGAGACACTGAACATTTGGAGTGGTTTCTTAATTATTTACAGAGATGTATATATGTAGAGGGGTGAATCCTATGTCACTTTTAATAGTAAGATGCTGTCTGTCTGTCCTACAGGACAGTAAAATTGCTGATGGCAATTTACGTAATTTTTTTTTATAATTAAAGGTGCTAACTTTTAAATATTTCTGAAACAGTCTCATGTTCCCTCTGATTATCATAATTTTTTATTAATGCCTTTGTCATGGGTACGCTAACACCCACACATGTATTTTCAGTTGTCGTGGTGATTAGAACTGTGCTGAGGTAGAATAAGATCAGAGATAAGCCGAGACACACAGTCACCAAATCCGGCCCCCGGTCGACCTGCCTACATCCCCTTGGTATTTAAGATTTAAGGAGAATTTACAGAAGCTATATGGTGGCCTTCAAGGTCAATAAGCTAGTTACTTAAAAGATGGCATCATCCACCACTGCCTCAAGTCTTTCCACAATATCAAGTGATGAGGTGAAGATGTGTTTAGGTATTTATTCTATAGTACTTCTTCTTCTTGGTCTTCCAACAGGTGCATTTCTCCAGGACGCCCACTATGTATAAAAACGTGTAAGGCTGTTAAGTTTGTCCTTTCTGTGATACTGTAGAAGCATGACGGCACAACATGGCACTCATGAAACTTGAAATTGATTTCTCTTCATACGATAATCAAATCCTTTGGTGGGTATATTTGCATGACTGATGTTAATAAGTGGAGTAAGTTTCAAATTGACCCGAACAGTATCTATGTGATATAAACATGCAGGGGGTGGTTGCAAATGTGTGAGATGAAACATTTTCATTATATGTTGATCACCCTAATTAAAGCGACTCTTACCTTTGTTGCATTTTTACACTTTTTTTGGATAAGGTTAAAATGGTATTAATAAGGTAATTACACTCTAAAATATAAGACAGACCCACCAGGAGTAAAAACAAACAATGATTTTAATCTCATAATATTATGAAATATATATATAAAATTCAACCAATGAAATCGTTCGGACCGAGGTCCGTTTGAGGTCTGCTTCTGTATTGCGCATTCTCAACTAGAGGGTTTGTTTTGATTCCAGACAGTAGCGAGTAGCGACCATTGTAGAAAAGGCCCCAACGTTCATAAGTTACAGTGTTGTTATTTCTTACAGTGTGTTAAGATGTGTTTTGTTCAGTGTGGATAGCAGTCAGTTAGGGCCGTGACGTCAGTCGGCCAGAGAGCCTGTTTAGTTTCCTTTCTCTTCTCCCTCGTATGTGTGAGCGTTGCCGCAGTAAGCGATCATTCCACATGGAAACGTGTTTATCTGAGTTTAAATGTGAATCACCCGTGTGTGAGTATGTACATGCAGTCCCGATCGCTGTTATAATATAGTTTGCATGCGATTCGCGGGTCGCAACAGCTGTTGTAACGTCTCCTCACGAGCGGAGTTTAAGCCTTTGTTCTTTTCCCGCGATCTACGCTCAACAAAAATATAAACGCAACACTTTTGTTTTTGCTCCCATTTTTCATGAGATGGACTTAAAGATCTAAAATTCATTCCAGATACACAATATTACCATTTCTCTCAAACATTGTTCACAAATCTGTCTAAATGTGTGATAGTGAGCACTTCTGCTTTGCTGAGATAATCCATCCCACCTCACAGGTGTGCCACATCAAGATGCTGATCTGACATCATGATTAGTGCACAGGTGTGCCTTAGACTGTCCACAATAAAAGGCCACCCTGAAAAGAGTTTTTCTTTCAAGTTTTTCTTCTAAGTCTTTCGTCCATGCTGAAAGAACAAAAAAGTGGAACCGTCAAGACTTCCCCAAAAACCAGCAGCCCTTCTTGCTCAAAACCCTGGCTTTATATTATATAGTCTGAAGACAGAGCGAGTGGGTGTGCGTATTAGGAGGGGAGAGGGTCGGGGAAAGATGAGGGTGTGTGTGTCTAGCTCAAGGACCCACTGCCCTCCTTGTCTCTCTCACCCCTGACCTGTCCCAGGACAAGCCCAGGCATGCCTTTTCAGAGGCCTTAGGAATTCACAATTATGTATATATTTCAGGATAAAAACTTGAATACACCACTTTTAGTGATTCTACCTTAATATTAAAGGTCACTTGTTACCATGCATGTCTTATTCAAAATATAATACTTTTCCATAAGAAAACAAGAAATATACATTTCCCATTCACCTAAGGCCAAGATATGTGCAATGAAAAGTTGCAATATTCTTGCCTATCTCAACAAAAGCACCCCTTCTCAAAATTGGTTTCTCTTCATCCGAGAATCAAATTATTTGGTGGGTATATTTGCATAAGGGCCACAGGGAAGGGCAATAAATGAGATTGAAGTTTAAATTATTATATTTTTTTAATGTACTTCGAAAATAAAGTCGAAACTAAATACGGAGGAAAATAAATTCTCAATACTTGAATTTTCTTTTATTTAAAAAAGAAGAAAATTCTCCTTTTTTTTCTTGGCTGTGACCCAGATAACTCTTCCATAGAAATGTGTTGTTGTTTAAAAATAAAATAAAAAGGAGGTTACCATTCATTGACTTTAGGCTTGAAGACTAAAGAGATAAACAGCAGCTGATGTCTGTATGGAAATACTGTATGTCCTAAAAAAAAGAGATGTTGAAGTTTAGAAATCAAAAATTAAAATTAAAGGTGAAGTAAGCGGTTTATTTATGTTAATATAAGTGTTAAATCGCTCTTTATTCGTACAGTGATCACTTACATAGTGTGCGCGTTTCATAAAGCCGATCTCTCATTCAGCTGCTCTGCATGTAACGGGGCAAATAAACTTTTCGGGGATCCCACTACTAATAACCAATCAGAAGAGAGAACGCTACAAACCGGCACTCGCCTCACTGCCGGTGCACGCCAGAGCAACAGATGGGTGAATGTGTATGCACCAACAATGGCGGAGCAGGTAAAAAATCCTTCCCAATGTCTGTTTTGATGGTTTTTATCATGTTTTATCACACTTATGGATCTGAGATGATGCTAGATAACTCGCTGCTTGAAGACCGCAGTGCATTAATGTGGTGACGTAGGGACGAGCGAGGGGACTGCTAACTGCAGTAACTGACAGGAAGTTAGCTAAAAGAACCATTCCGCTTACAGCACCTTTAATTGAGTTGTTTCATGCACTCCGAGAAAAAAGTGAGAGGATTTTTTTTTCTCGATACTTGAAAAACTATTTAAAAAAAGTAAAAATTCCTCCTTTTTTCATCTTGTCCTTAATATGTGGTTGTTTTTGAAAAAAAATTAAAAAAGAGGTTATCATTCATTGACTTATTGACCTAAAAATACTGTATAAAAATGTATGTTGAAGCTTAAAAACAAAAATAAATTTAGTTGATTGTTTGCACTTCGAGAAAATAGTTTGAGGATTTGTTTTTCCTTGATATTTGAAAAACTATTTAAAACGAGAAAAATGTCTTGTTCCGTAGAAAGATGTTCATTCATTGACTTAGAAATACTGTATGTCCTTAAAAAATAGATGTTGAAGCTTAAAAACAAAAATAAATGTAGTTGATTTTTTGTGGGACGGGGATTTTTTTTTCTCAATACTTAAACAACTATTTAAAACATGAAAACTTCCTTTTTTCTTCCCTTGTCCGTAGAAATATGTTTTAAAAAAAAGAAAAAAGAAAAAAGAGGTTATCATTCATTGACTTTAGGCTGCAGGACTTAAGCGATAAAGAGCAGTGGGCGGCAGCTGACCTCAGCCGCTCATGAACTTTGCAATGTTTTGACAGTTGGACTTCGAGCCTTTTGGCCACGTGATCAGCAGCGTGTCATCTACAGGTGAAACTCGAAAAATTAGAATATCGTGAAAAAGTTAATTTATTTCAGTAATTCAACTTTAAAGGTGAAAACAATATCTTATACAGACTCATTACATGCAAAGTGAGATATGTGAAGCCTTTATTTGTTATAATTGTGATTATTATTATTATTATTATTACAGTTTATAAAAACCCCAAATTCAAAATCTCAGAAAATTAGAATATTACATAAAATCAATAAAAAAAGGTTTTTAAACACAGAAATGTCGGCCCTCTAGGAAGTATAATCATGCATATGTACTAAGTACTTGGTTTGGGCTCCCTTTGCATGAATTCTTGCCTCAATGCGGCGTGGCACGGATGCTATCAGCCTGTGGCACTGCTGAGGTGTTATGGAAGCCCATGTTGCTTTGATAGTGGCCTTCAGTTCGTCTGTATTGTTGGGTCTGGTGTGTATCATCTTCCTCTTGACAATAGTCCATAGTTTCTCTATGGAGTTCAGGTCAGGAGAGTTGTCTGGCCATTCATGCACAGTAATACCATGGTCAGTCAACCAGTTACTAGAGGTTTTGACACTGTGGACAGTTGCCAAGCCTAGCTGGAAATGGAAATTGTCATCTCCATAAAGCTTGTCAACAGACAGAAGCATGAAGTGCTCTAAAATCTTCTGGTAGATGGCTGTGGTGACTTTGGACTTGATAACACAGTGGACCAACAGTAGCAGATGACATGATACCTCAAATCATCACTGATCCAAATTAAATGTTGCGTTTCATTTGGAAATCAAGGTTCCACAGTCTAGAGGAAGAGTAGAGAGGCACAAAATCCAAGGGGCTTGAAGACCACTGTCAAGTTTCAACAGTCAGTGATGATTTGAGGCACCATGTCATCTGATGGTGTTGGTCCACAGTGTTATCAAGTCCAAAGTCACCACAGCTGTCTACCAGAAGATTTTAGAGCACTTCATGCTCCTGTCTGTTGACAAGCTTTATGGAGATGCTGAATTACTTTTTACAGCAAGACATGACACCTGTCCACAGTGTCAAAACCTCTAGTAACTGGTTGACTGACCATGGTATTACTGTGTTGATTGGCCAGACAACTCTCCTGACCTGAACCCAATAGAGAAACTACAGACTATTGTCAAGAGGAAGATGATACACACCAGACCCAACAATACAGACGAGCTGAAGGCCACTATCAAAGCAACATGGGCTTCCATAACACCTCAGCAGTGCCACAGACTGATAGCATCCATGCCACGCCGCATTGAGGCAATAATTTGTGCAAAAGGGGCCCAAACCAAGTACTTAGTACATATGCATGATTATACTTCCTAGAGGGCCGACATTTCTGTTTTTAAAATCTTTTTTTATTGATTTCATGTAATATTCTAATTTTATGAGATTTTGAATTTGGGTTTTTCATAAGCTGTAAACCATAATCATCAAAGTTATAACAAATAAAGGCTTGAAATATCTCACTTTGAATGTGATGAGTCTATATAATATATTAGCTTCACCATTTAGGTTGAATTACTGAAATAAATGAACTTTTGCACGATCTCTGTCGTTCTCTGCATGTCACTCCCCTCTCTGCCCCATTTCAACTCTGTCTCTACACTATCAATAAAGCATAAAAATGACAAAAATAAATCTTAAAAATGAATTTTTCAATCAATACCAGTATTTTTCATAGGAAATAATAAGAAACTTTTGCACATGACAAAAGTTGGCAAATCAATTGTTTTATCTGTTTGAACAATTGATTTCCAGAAAAAAATAAAATGTTGAATTGATAAACAAACATCTGTTATTTCATATAAAAAAATACTGGTATTGACGATAGAATTATTGATTACTAGGAATAACATGAAGAGAAAATATGTCACACACACACACACACACACACACAAAAAGCCAGTTAACAACACAGCGGTTACATGAACACATTTTTATTGCAATAGCTCTATCGAAAGCAAAAAAGTTTTGATAAATATAAACACTATGCCGATGCTCAAAATCTTCTCCTCCCCCCCTCCACCCCCCTCCTTTCCCCCACGAGGAAAACAGAGAGAATGGATGAAAGAGAGAAAAAAAATAAAAACAGAAATACAGGGATTTTCGTTTTGCAACTCGATCATAACATGATAAAAAGCGACAACTTTGAGTTTTTCCATTATGTACATTTAGGAGGATATCCATTTTTAGCCAAACAACAGCTTTCTCTCTCAAAAATTTCCTTTTTCTTTTACTTTTCTTGTATAGGCTCTAGGACGTACCGTAGGTCGCTGAAAAATAATGCACATACGAAGGATACACACCTCCACAGTATTTTTTCTCTCTCTCTCTCTCTCTCTCTCTCTCGTTGTTCCTGTAAAGCTAAATTAACAACAGCATTCAACTCGGAAACTAAAGGAACACAGGTATGTAAGCAAAAGGTAGAATGGGATTTTGCTAATAGGTTTTTTTTTCACTTTTACGCCAACATTTCCCAAAAACTTCGGAAAGATTTGGACGAAAAAAGATAAAACCTTAGCCCGCAGCCTGACTTTGATATGCAGGGACAATGATACTTTATCATCATCATCATCGTTATGGTTACGGTTGCCATGGAGAGCATTTTTTTCGCCCCCCCAATCAAAGTTATTAAACTGTTACTACACAGCAGCAAATCAACTGAAAATATAGTTACAAAAAAATAAACAGTAGGCGGCGGGTTAGCGTAATCTAACCCATCTCTTTATACAAATAACTGCAAAAATGCCTATGTATGTACTCATACATTAAAAAAAATACTACTTTACACCCCTTGTGTACCGCTGTTGTTTACAGACAAACAAGTTCGCCCCTGGTTACGACAACAACACAGCCAAAAAGAAAAAAATGATTATCTTTCTCCTCTGTAAACTAGAATACAAAATAAAATAAGATTAGAGGAAAATTTAAAAAAAAAAAAAGTTTGCATAAGTATGCAGTACCCTAAATCTTTTCTGCAAGGATTATATATATACACATATACATATATAGGCCTATGTATGTATATATATAAACAACATAGGTCTCATTTCTTTCTCATTACTCCACACCCCCCTTAAACAAGAAACCTTCATCACAGCTGATTTTCAACATCAGAAATCGTTATAACATTTAAGGACTGTTTTTTTGAGGTTAAATTGTTGCCAAAATAAAACACAGATTCTGTGTAAAATTAATTCAGTCATGACAGAACGATTTAACAAAATAAAAGCGGGGCGGAGGAGGGGGGTGGGTTTCAATTTCAACGTCAAGGCAATCAGACATGAAAGACACACATCCATTTTTTTTTGAGAATAATGCTTCAATCAAATAAATTAAAAAGGAGGGATTCTTCCTAAAATAAAATCCCCTTTCCCCACAATCTAGTTCTAATATTTTTTTTATATATTTTTTGCCATAGCGTTAAAAAAACCCTCAAAAGCAACACTGTAGCATTAGTTAAAAGTACACAAAACATTTTTCATTTACCGAAACAAAAATACTTTCTCGTTTGTGGCCGCTGAAGCCTAAATATTCTTATGTTCAATTCTTTGTTATCTCGGACAGGGGTTGGGGGGAAATAAAATGAAATAAAAAAATATCTTAAATTGTTCATCATAATGTACATATAAGACACATCACAGGCGTAACATCTTTAGACAGCATTGTGTGGGTGAAGTCAGACCATTTAAATCATGGCTCCTCAGCTTAAAGGCCTACTTAACCAGTGGAGATATGAAGGTGTATTGAACTCTGAGATCCTATGTAGTATAAATGTGCAATTTTTTTTTAGAAATTGGTTCATCCTAGCCTGAGAAAAGGCAGAAAGAGTATTTTGAGTGACATCACCACTGGGCAAACTGTAGGTTAGACAGTGAGACCATAAAACACTCTTTCTGCCTTTTCTCAGGCTAGGATGAACCGATTTCTAAAATGTTTGCACATTTATACTACATAGGATCTCAGAGTTCAATACACCTTCATATTCCCACTGGTGAAGTAGGCCTTTACTTATATTATTTCGACTTCATTGTGTGGGTGAAGTCAGACCATTTAAAATCAAGGATCCTCAGCTTGATTATATTATTTCGGCCTTTTCGTAGGGCATTGTAAAAGTTCCTCAAGCTCTCCTGTCTCTGTACCAACGTAGTTAATGTGTTAACCGCCACATTTTGAATCACAGAAGTGTTCATTTTGAAATATAAATATGATTTTTTAGGCTCTGTCACCACTTGCGTTTGGAAAAAAAGGGAGTTGAAATGAGGTAAATAGGCGAGGATATCTTGCAGAAAAAATAATACACAGCCTAGGTGCTGTAAAAGGGCAAGTTACTGTAACTTGTTGGTGCACATGCTATGGCTTTAGCGTACAATGTAGCATCAAGGAATTATCCCAAATTAAGTTTGTTAAGCAGATTGGTAACAATATACAACAAGGGTAAATTAATTTGGCGTTAGTTAATGCTTAGTAAATACATACTAAACATTAACTCATCATTAGGTAACCATTAATAATTAGGAAATGCTTAAAAAAACATTTAACCAAGCAATAACTAACTGTGACGCTTACTAAATGTTTATCTAAGCATTAGTTAACTTGGCGTAGTTAAAGCTTAACCAAAACATTACCTAACCGTACATAACTAAGCATTAACTGTTAGTCAATGCTTTATAAACATGGCCGTTTGTTTAAGAGATTTAACTTTGAAAAAGAAAAATCAGAATTTTATAACATTTTGAACAATAAAAATACTTCAGATTTCTGCAGATTGCATCTTTACCATTTTTGGAAAGTTGTCAAACTGTATTCACCATGGTGTATTAGCTTAGCATGTAGCATGTGCACCATATAGTCACCTCACCGAGACACCAGCCCTGCGTTCCAATCCCCATACTTCCCTACTATTTAGTAAGCCAGAAAAAGATTTAGGATGTCCCAATACATGCATGTCAATTGCAGTATGCTGAAAATACATAAATGCCCCTCTAACTCCAATAGCATTTTCGTCTTTATTTTTGACATTTCTCGACATAATGAAAATAAATCTCCCTTATCTGATTTTTTCTCCTCTCCTGTGGCCCTAAAACTCTTCTGTACTTTAGTATGTAGTGTAGTAAAAAGAAAAATTATGTGATTTGGAACGCAGGGCAGTTAGCCATTAAGAAAAACTCCTACAACGTTGTTTTAAAACACTTTCAAACTCAATTATTTTTGGTGAACATTGAGTAAGCCGTCACATCTTAGCTGAATACCCTTCAACTTTAACATGGTTCTCAGCACATTTTGAGAATCCTGCAAAAAAAAAAAAAAAAAAAAAAAAAAAACATAGTTGCTTTTAAAGGTGCTCCGAGGAACTTTCAGTTTGTGTTCATTCTAGCGCCCCCCTTTGGACAAGAGCGGTAGCGTTTTTACTACGCCAGCTGTAGTTCCTGGGTGAGCGTATACCCCATGAGAAAAAGGCATTAAGAAAAACTATAAAAAAAAATAGCCTTCTTTGCACTAATGGTCTTGTTTGCTGGAAGAATTTGACCATTTCAGAAATATTTAAAAGTTCCTCGTAGCACTTTTAAACTAGATAAGAACAATTAGTTAAAGTTACCTTTAGCACAGTACCTCACTCCCAATTCAAGGACAATTAAGAGTCGAGTCCCACACAAAAGCACAGTGAGCGACAGGCCTTCAAAATAAAAGAAAGAAAAAAGAAATTGTCTAATATATATATATTTATTTAAAAAAAAATATTAATAAAATAAAATAAGTTGTGTGTTATCGGTCCGTCTTTGTGTGTGAAATGTCTACCATTTCATTCTATGCCAACAGTGTGGGCAAAAGTCATGGGAGAGTAGCGCGCCGCGAAATGCTAAATAAGGGCTTATGTCAGTCTGTTAAAGAGTGAGAGAGAGTGGAGAGGGCAGCCAACTTTGTACCGTGATTGATGTGTGTGTGTGTGTGTGTGTGTGTGTGTGTGTGTGTGTGTGTGTGTGTGTGTGTGCGCGGTTGTAACAGGGCAAGTATTACCACCAGTGCATTGCCCCTGGAGCCGGGAGCTCAGGTTACTGGAAACCTCTTTACGTCACTGACTTTACTGACGAACTTCCCAGTGTACTCCCTATGAACAGTGTGTGTGTGTGTAGAATCCTGCACGTCATCAAGAGCTGGGGCCGAATCAGTGGGCACACAGGAGTTGCCCTGTCCTAAATAGGGCTGTGTGAGTGACTGCAAGAGTGTGCGTGTGTGTGTGTGCGTAAGGGAGACGCCACATGCCCCGTAACATGTGTCTTTTTCATGACGTGCAGAAGTGTGTGTGTGTGTGTGTGTGTGTGGGGGGGTGCATGCCATACAGTACAGGGTTCACTTGCAGATATCTCCTGTGTGTGTGTGTGTGTGTGTGTGTGTGTGTGTGTGTGTGTGTGTGTGTGTGTGTGTGTGTGTGTGTGTGTGTGTGTGAGTGAGTGAGTGAGTGAGTGAGTGTGTTGCCAAGTTTCAACGTCTGTACTTTGTGCTTGTACCTTTCACAGCGTTGTGTGTGCTCTCTCTCTCTCTCTCACTCTCTCTCTCTCTCTCTCTAACCTGAACTGTACTACGGACCACAATGAGGTAAAACTGAAAATGTAAAAATAATAGAAATACTACAAACACCTGTTTTCTTTTGCTTAACATTTCCCGTGCGCAGAAAACTGAACTAACGAATAGCAGGGCGGCTTATCCAACACACTGGCCATAGCAGCTGAGTCTCAATCCACCTCTACAAGCAACTTTTAATATGGCATACGGCTCTGGGAAAAATTAAGAGACCAGTCTGGATTTTTCTTAAATCTTTATCTCTACATAACTTATTGAAAAAAATGCTCTTAATGACAAAAACATTTATTTGAATTTGGTAGAAATGTTATCAGTATTTTATATTATAAAACCAAAATGTTCACTCTACTCAAACATATGCCTATAAACAGTAAAACGAGAGACACTGAACATTTGGAGTGGTCTCTTAGTTTTTTCCAGAGCTGTATATTTGAATTATAGTTTAAATCAAAGTTTGTTTCAGTTTATGTTAACGTCATAACTGCCAATAACGTTGTGATTTTCAATGTAATATATATATAAAGGCCATATTGAAGTAACTTTCCAATCATTAAAAGGTGCTTCGAGGAACTTTCAGGTTCTGTTCATTTTTGCGACCCATTTGGACAAAAGCGGTAGTGTTTTTACTACACCAGCTGTTGTTCCTGGGTGAGCGTATACCCATGACAAAGGCATTAAGAAAAACTATAAAAAAATAGCATTCTTTGCACTGATGGTCTCGTTTGCTGTTACATGTCATTTATAATCATCAGAGGGAAAATGAGACTGTTTCAGAAAATATTGAAAAGTTCCTTGTAGCACCTTTTTTTTTTAAATGTCAGAGAAAATTATGTTATTGTCAATAATGTAACACATTGTTGGCAAAAAGTAATTAAAATGTTTGGTTCATAAAAATAAAATAAAATTTGATGATGTTAATGGAAAATTACTAGAATAATCTAACCTTTGTGACATTAAAGCTGGGGTATATGATTTCTGATTGGTCAAAGTTAACATGAGCTGTACACTTTGACCAATCAGAGCGAGGCTCCGATTTTCTGTTCTTATTGGCTGTTGGGACTGTCCATTCACTTTGGCACGACTTTGTTGGTGTAGAGCGTGTCAGGGAGGGACCATAGGGGAGGGACCAAAGAGAACAAGTGGAGCGGTTGAGGTATTTGGATTCGAATCTCTATCCCAACTGCTATTTTCTCCCCAAATCATATACCCCAGCTTTAAGTACTGAAAAATGAATACGTTACTTGCTGATACATAGCTTGAAGAGGAGACAGACTTATGAAAACAAATTAAAGTTTCCAGCATTTTGATTGGTCGGCCGGTGTGCTAACCCCGCCCTGCTCCGTACCTTTCTGTACCTTTAAAAAGCTAAAAAACAAATGAAATGTTTTCTGGAAATATATATATATATATATATATATATATATATATATATATATATATATATATATATATATATATATATATATATTGTACCTATTTCAAAAACCAATAAATATAAATATGTGCTACAGCGTAATGGAGAGGAGAGTAATAATGCTTTGTGTTTTTGTGAGATTAAACCCAAACTGGCGCAGTAGTAGCAACGTAAAATCAACGCAAAAAAAATGTCATAATGTGATTTTGACAATATATTTGGGACAACTTAAGCAATTGTTACTTCTTGAGCAAATGCCATTTTTATCAACTTGAAGGCTAAAACATATCCAGCCTCAAGCACGTACCATATAAAGGGAGTTTAATCCTTAAACCACGCAGAAAAAAATTAAAATAAAAATACATTTTCAACTATAACTTCTGTCCACAGTGTACAACAACTGTATGGTACCGTAGTAGGATGGGGTTATATACTGGGTTAAAAAAAAAAAAAAAAAGTATAATAAAAATATAAAAATTAATAGTTTCAATTCAATGCAATATAAAAGTTTCCAAGTATTAGTCTGTACCATAATGCCTTTTGCTTAAGTGTGTTTCAAATCTCCCTTTTTTTAATACTGTATGGATAAACTAGAACCACACGATAGTAACACTATCTAGAGGGCTCTGTTTACATTACACTCCCCCCCCCCACCCCATGAGTCAACTGACTTTTTAAACATGTTAAGGTTGATAGAGAGGGGAGGCAAAGCAGCGTTATACTGGCAGCATCCATTGTGAGTTTTGGGGAGAAATAATAATAATAATAATAATAATAATAATAATAATAATAATAATAATAATAATAATAATAATAATAATAAATGTACCGGGACGAGATATGCATATATAAAAATAAAATAAAAATGCAAGCGTTTTTGTCGTCATCTGTGATGTTGTTGTTGTTGTTGTTTTGGGCGGGCGTTCGTTGCCGGGGTGATAAGAGGTCAGAGGTCACCGAGCAGAGAAGAGAGGAGGGGGGAACCGCTGCTGCCATGACGATCAATCTGAGAGGGAAAACACAGAATTAACACATTACAGTCAATTTTACAACATGCAAAAACTTGTTTCTTTACACAAAAACTAAAAAAAAAATAGAAAATATCAAGTTAGGAGAGATATTAAAGGTGCAGTCAGTGATTCTGGAGAACGCTTGTTTTCAGAATCACTTTGTCAAAATCAGTGAATATTTCCTTATGATTGTGATCCAGTGATGTCTATACTGTGTGTGTGTGTGTGTGTGTGTGTGTGTGTGTGTGTGTGTGTGTGTGTGTGTGTGTGTGTGTGTGTGGGGGGGGGGGGGGGGGGGGGGGGGGGGGGGGTGAAAAATGAAATGTACAGCCCAGGCTCAGTAAACGGGCAAAGTTGCTATAGCTACGGCGGGCCCCATTGTCTGAATACACCTTTACAGACATCTAAGTGTATCTAAAAAATTAAATATGTCCAGGTGAGTGAGTGAGTGAGTGAGTGAGTGAGTGAGTGAGTGAGTGAGTGAGAGAGAGAGAGAGAGACCTCTTACACGCAACACACGGTGAGAGTGAGAGTGAGAGAGAGAGAGGGGAGATTCACACACACACACACACACACACACACACACACACACACACACACACACACACACACACACACACACACACACACACACACACACACACACACACACACACACACACACACACAGTGTTTTGGTCAGCCCTGGTTGACCCTGGCTATGGCCGTGGTCCAGTTGGGTTATTCCACTAACAGTTTGTCTTTGTCTCGCGGGACAATGTGAAGCAGAAACGCTTTGACAGACAGGGGCCACGGGCAGAATGTGTGTGTTACCACAGACACACAGGCAACCAGCTGGCATGTGATATAATATATATTTGTGTTTTTAATTGTGTTGTGTGTGTGTGTGTGTGTGTGTGTGTGTGTGTGTGTGTGTGTGTGTGTGTGTGTGTGTGTGTGTGTGTGTGTGTGTGTGTGTGTGTGTGTGTGTGTGTGTGTGTGTGTGTGTGTGTGTGTGTGTGTGTGTGTGAGTGAGTGAGTGAGTGAGTGAGTGAGTGAGTGTGTGCTAGAGAGAGAAAGAGCGCGATTGAATGAGTGAGTGTGTGTGTATGATTATTCAATGCTAAGAATTACATGTAGAGTAAAATATGTTTTCTAACTGGAGGCTCTGTGGATGTAAACAAATCCTCCTCCTCTGAAACACAAAGTTCCTCTGAGCCCCTTTAAACGCTGTCAAACTTCAGTTAATTCATTGAGCAACAGGTCTGGAGGGTTAGGGGTTCAAATCCCCGTTTAGCCCAATGGCCACTGACCCCAACAAGTAACAGATACTACCCACCTAGGGGCCATCCAGACTGAAAGCCCAAACAAGATTTGCATTTAGTTGTGTGTGTGTGGAGTGGTCTCTGCAAAAAAAATCTAAAGTTTCCCTTTAGCGCATTCATTCAACGCTGGTTAAAGGTGCAGTGCGTAACTTTGGGTGTGTCAGAGAACTGGGGCCGTATTCACAAAACATTTTAAGGCTAAGAGTAGGTCCTAACGTGCTGATTTAGGAGTAACTCTCAAAAATAAGGGGCATTTCACTCCTAATTGTAGGACTCCTAACTTTTAGCGCTAAAACTAGCTCCTAAATCTATGAAAAGCTAGGAGTCCTCGAGAGGACTCCTAAATCACTAAGAGTAAATCACAGACAATCATTTGATGGTGTTTTGGAGAGATTTAATGATAGTGAGCTTTGTAAAAGGTACCTTTAATAGCTGTAAGGGTTTAATGATCTTAGTAAAGCTATGTTTAGAAAGTATAGACACATTTATATATATCATATTTATATAAAAGAATATTTATTGAGTTCCTTAATCCTACAGTTGCTTTGGGTTTACGATGAACTAAAAGTTACTGTTGGTATCACGTTTGGGTTTCATTTCCTATAGGAGGCCCTTTGACGCGGTGCAAAACTACGGTGATAGTTGCATGTCTCGCCTTTTCCTTCCGCATGCACCTTAGAATTTGCCAGCTTTGTTTCTAAATTGTGAATTTCCTGGTTGTCGCTGTCTGCAAAGCGGAGAAAAGTAAAGAGAGAAGTAGGGGGCCGAGGGCTCTATAGACGGTTTAATAAGCATGAAGGTAGGAAGACATCTTACTTTATTCTCCGCAGCCAGTGTCTGTGCATTATTGATTGAGGTGGGTGCAACAATGTAGTAGCTAGGTTCATTAAACAGTATCACTTTCTTAATCGTTCTCGCTGTGTAAAAACTCAATTTTGTTTGCTAGCTGTCTGGAATCTCCCACAGTGTAAACGTGTGTGTGTGTGTGAGTGTGTGTGTGATCACTTAGCCCTTTCACCCGTGTGTGTGTGTAGTCTCTCAATATTTGGTTGAGCCAATGTTTAGTTTACACCGCCAGAATGGTGAATGAATCGGTTCAACTAAGCCCCAGGATTGAGCAGGGTTTGTTGTGGAAACAGAAGTTACGAGAGATGGATTTGACCAACGAGACGAGTGAAACGTGAGATGCCCGCGATGTTAGAGAGAGACTAGCAGGCTATACAGCTGTTTATAAACAGGTATAAAAGTGTCATAAAAGGTATGCGACCTATTTAGATTAATTAATCACAGAGCCGTGTAATTAATTAGATTGATATTTTGTTAATCGCTTGACAGCCCTAATTTATATATATCCTATTTATATAAAAAAATATTTATTGAGTTCCTTTTCCTGCAGTTGCTTTGGGTTTACGATGCACTGAAACCAACCGGTTACTGTTGGTGTCACGTTTTGAGGTTTAATTTCCTACTAGAGTAGGCCTATATGTGGCGCATCGCACCACTACTGTATAGTTGCGTCATCCTGCAGTCTTTTTCCTTGTCTTAGCAGTCCACCCATTCCTTAGTAAAAGTTTGCCATATCTTAGTTTCTAAATTGTGAATCTTCCTAGTTTGTCGCTGTCTGTCTATTGCTGCATAGTCCGCCGTTGAGAGAATATACAGTTGAGAGTGCATGGCGTGCAGCTGTTCGATGAAGATATTTTTTCCGACTCAAATCATTGTAAAATGAATAGGCCTATGTGGCGCTATTGTAGGTTAATTGGTGGAGGGAAGGTGTGGGAAACCCTGCAGTGATCTTGGTTTCACAAACTGCTAAATCAGCTAGTCACTTGTCATTAATTGTAGGCTATTTAAAAACTCTTTACTTTAATACAGCGACACTATATGGATATCTCCCACAGTGTTTCTATCATAAATTCACTCTTAGCTCTCATTCCCTCTCAGCCAATCACTGTGGGCATAGAAGGTATGCAATCATTTCCGTCATCCCTAGCAACAGGGTTAACCCCGCCTCTCTTGTCTTAGCTTAGGAGTCCCTCCCATTCCTTAGTAAAAGTTGGTCTTATCAGCTTTGTGAATAGGTTTTAAGAAATGACTCCTTACTAAGAACTTTTAGTGCTTCTTAGGAGTACTCTTAGCGCTAAGATAAAATGTTTTGGGAATACGGCCCCTGAACATTTTCTAAAGTGTATTCTCATAACTGGATAAACAAACTTTCCTCATAGGAAAATGTGATCCCTGTGAACACTGTTTGAAGTTAGAAAGCTTCCTGAAAAGTTACTGTTTCACTGTTGTGGTTGTTTACAGCAGCAGGGCCCACAGTTTGGTTTACAAACATATTCTAGTCCAGGGTTTTTCCTGCATTCAAAAAATTTTGGCGTCCGCCAAAGGAATTTTAGCGCCCCCCAAAGGAAAATCCTCAGCGCCAAAGTGTTTTTTTTTTTTTAATATATAGATAAATAAATAAAAATCTGCTTAAAACGGCTCCAAATGTGTTTCCATTTCCGCGCCATTCCAGTCATATTACTTGCAATCTCAGTTGTAAAAAAAGAAATCAGGTCGGGGATTATCGTTATTAAACTATCATTGTTCCGCTCGCCGGGGCATGCAGGCTTATAAATGCAGCAAACCCTTTCAGCCGTGAGCTCCGCTCGGCCCCTCCCTCACCTGATAGTTTCGCTAACGGCTAGTCCAGAGAGTACAAGGGAGATGTTGCTCATTGCCGGGTGTTTTGAAAAACTTCTAGATGACGAGAATAAAGGTAAAACTAATTGTGTTGTCTGAAAACACTTCAGACTCGCAACAAACTAAAAAAATTTGCAAGATTGGTCACGCGCGGACACGCGAGTAACGTGACATACGCGACCGAGAGACAGAGAGAGAAAGAAAAGTGATACGACCTGATCTGCACCTTTAAACATCCCGACCAATTTGTTTATTCACTTTAAGTCGAGTTATAGTGGTCTATGACCAAGCAATCAATGAATAAAAACACAGGAAGTTTAAAGCTCCTTAACTCCTGCCACCACAACTGTCAACACTACAATGCAACTGCCTATCCAGCCAGCTCCATGACATAAATAAATCATGCCCTTACATTCAATGCTAGCAAAAGACGTGCCCTATCAACACCATTTACAACTGGTTATTTTTATTTTGACATATTTTTATTAAATTATTAAAAATATGTTTCACTTATTTAGCCTATTTCTATTCTCCCTGTTTTCAGTTCTATTAGGCCTTTGTTTAAAGTCCAAAGTCATGGTGTTTTTAGAAAAAAACCTTGTTAAAAGTAAAATAAATGCATAATGTTCTTAAATCAATGATTAACTGTCTTTAATAATCGTGATAACACAATGTGATTACTCAAAATAATCATGATTATGATTTTTTCATAATCGAGCAGCCCTACCTTCTTCCATGGTTTAGATCAATTAAAGTATTAAACAGGTAGGCCTAGTCATTATTAGTATTTTGACTTCATATCTACAGGTTGTTTATTGTGATTTCATAAGCGTCAGTGAGCTCCATGGTAACGCAGTGATTGACAGGCTGACTGAAATGCTCTTGAGCTGGACAGAAACTCCCCTCTCCCAACCCAACACCCCTCTTAAAATACACAAACCGTTTGCCTTTACTGTCGCGACCCCAAAAAAGGTCGGTCGCGTACTGACCCCCCAAAGGCCCATTCTGAGCCAGGAAAAACCCTGTTCTAGTCTTACGTTTGGTTCCAGATTCCTCAAAATAATTTAGTTGTGACTAACTGCAGGCTCTGTGGATGTAAAGGAAAGCCCTGAAACTGCATAGTGCACCTTTAATAATTCTAACGTGTGTGTGCAGATAAATTGTGTGTGGCTATTAGAGAGAGAGAGAGAGAGAGAAAGAGAGAGAAAGAGGGAGAGATAAAGAGATAGAGAAAGAGAGAAGGAGAGAGAGGGTGAGAGGGAGAGGGTGAGAGAGAGAAAGCGAGAGAGAGAGATAGAGAGGGAGAGATATAGAGAGAGAAAGAGGGAGAGATATAGAGATAGAGAGAGAAAGAGGGAGAGATATAGAGATAGAGAAAGAGAGAAGGAGAGAGAAAGAGGGAGAGATATAGAGATAGAGAGAGAGAAAGAGAGAAGGAGAGAGAGATAGAGAGAGGGCGAGAGGGAGAGAGGCAGAGAGAGAGAGGAGAGCAAGAGAGAGGGGGAGAGAGAGAGAGAGAGAACGAGAGAGGCAGAGAGAGAGGAGAGAGAGAGAGAGAGGGAGAGAGAGAGAGAGAGAGAGGGGGGGGGGGTCCTGTTACTAGCATGCCTCTGACCGGGCCCATAAATTCATGTGTGTCTGTAAATAGACGTGTAAATATAGTTTGGGTCGCGGGACGGTGTAGGTGGGAAACACACGGAGCCAAAGGGCAGCCTGGTACCAGCTCCTACAACACCCCACACTCTGCCTCACCCTTTACCCCCTCACACACACTTGGCTGGGACAGGGTGTGTGTGTGTGTGTGTGTGTGTGTGTGTAGGGGTAACTGTGTGTGTGTGTGTGTGTGCCTGTGTGTAAGAGTGTGTGTGTGAGCCTGTGTGTGCATTTATGTGTGCCTGTGGGTGTGTGTGTGTGAAAGAGAGTGCCTGTGTGTGCATTTATGTGTGCCTGTGGGTGTGTGTGTGTGTGTGTGTGTGTGTGTGTGTGTGTGTGTGTGTGTGTGTGTGTGTGTGTGTGTGTGTGTGTGTGTGTGTGTGTGTGGGCTGGGCACGGGTAAAGGGCAGGTTCCCACCACTCATGTCTGCAATGAACCTTTAACCTCCATGATGTTTTTATCGACCCAACTTTAACCTTTTGCCATCGTACATCCGTGTTGACTCTTTCCCATAATTGTCCTGTATTTACGGTTCCATAATGACCAAAACATTACCTGAGTATTCATTGTAACTACATGTACTTTAAAGGTGCACTGTGTAACTTTGGGTGTGTCAAAGAAGTGAAACATTTTCAAAGGTATATTCTCATAACTGAATAAACAAAATGTGATCCCTGGAACACTATTTGAAGTTAGAAAAGCTTCCTGAAAAGTTACTGTTTCACTGGTGTTGTTTACAGCAGTAGGGCCCACAGTTTGGTTTAGAAACATATTCTAGTCTTATACGTTTGGTTCCAGAAAGATAATTTAGTTTTGATCTATGATGATAGAATTATTCAATGCTAAGAATTACATGTAGAGAAAATATGTTTTGTAAACTAACTGCAGGCTCTGTGAATGTAAACTTATCCCCCTCCTCTGAAACTGCTTAGTGCACCTTTAAGTACAAATGTGAGGTTTACTTTACTTGAGAGTTATGTTCCTATGTTTTTTCCAATAACAACAACAATATTGTCATAAATGCCAATAAAGTGAGAACATTCCCATTACTATTATTATTTTAACTTAAAGATGAGTACACACACACACACACACACACACACACACACACACACACACACACACACACACACACACACACACACACACACACACACGCACGCACACACAATTGGCTAAATAAACGATCACCGTGAGGGGCCCGGGTAAAAAAAAAAAACAAGTTCAGTTCACAACTTTTGGTCAAGTTTTTTCGGTGCGTTCTTAATTTGGAATAGTGATGAATAGTAATGAATAGTGATGATAGCACGGTTAGCTGCAGCCCTGCCCAACTTCACAACAATATACAACTCTTAAAAAGGTATAAAAAAAAAATCAAAATTAAAGTGTTAATCTTAATGTATAGAAGACCATTACTTCTCTATGGATATTTTCCTTTTTTAATTCAAACAGGTAAATCCCATTGAGACCGGAGACTCTTTTTCAAGGGAGACCTGTTCCCATTCCCACGTTCCCATTCCCACACACATTCATACACCGATAGCAATAGCGATCTGTTTCCGCCTCTTGTATTTCTAGTGTGAGGATCTGTCTCTCTCGCTCACACACACACACACACACACACACACACACACACACACACACACACACACACACACACACACACACACACACACACACACACACACACACACACACACACACACACACACACACACACACACACACACACACACACACACACACACACACACACACACACACACACACAGTCTTGGGCTGTGTTCGGAAAGCCATACTAACGTCCTACTCATACTCATTTTGACTTCAATTTGAGTATGTGACGGTTGGGTATGCAAGAAATTCCCAGATGAGTTCTAACTTCCGGGAAGGTTTTGGGTATGAATCGATTGTATACTTTTCCTAATCAACCGCCCCACAATGCACTGGGTCAATTCTACCCGCCCAGGAAAATGAAATATTTCGAGCAAGTTGCTACATTGTTTGGGGTCCGCGATCTGACAACTGTACGTGCAGTCAGTCATTCATAAACTCTTACAATAGGAGATGAAGATAAATACCTAACAACATTAGAGTTACTAAGTTACTAAGTCACTAAGCGGCTCGTCCAGCTCAACTCACAGACAGCTGAGTGCTGATGAGCCGGACAGAGAGCGTCGGAGGGATCCTCCGCCTCAAAACATAACAAGAGGTCTAAAACACAGATGATGAACACAGGACTGTAAAAATCTAGTTCAATATCTAACCTGTAGAGGGCGGTTATACGCAAAACAGCGTCTAAACGGCCTGAATCTTACAAGAAGAAGAAGAAATTCTTCATCGCTTGAGTATACTTCAACTGAAAACGTTTTGGTGCACCTCGCATACACAATGGATCTTTGAGTAGAGAGTATGCAGTATATAGATGGTGAATATGTAGGATGTAGGACGCTAGTATGGCAGTCCGAACACAGCCTTGCTTAAGCCCGGCTGATGCAAACACTTGTTCATGTTTCATCTAATATTTATAGCAACGTTTCAGAAGTTCACACAGTAAAGTCCCTGACAGCTGGACAGAGATACACTCCCCTCTGGCTCAAGGATCCAGGTGTGTGTGTGTGTGTGTGTGTGTGTGTGTGTGTGTGTGTGTGTGTGTGTGTGTGTGTGTGTGTGTGTGTGTGTGTGTGTGTGCATACACTGAGTGTGTGTGTGTGTGTGTGTGTGTGTGTGTCTCTGTATCAGTTCAACACTAACTGGGTCAAGGATCCAGGTGTAAGTGTGTGTGTGTGTGTGTGTGTGTGTGAGTGAGAGGAAGTGCATTCCTGAGCGATGATGATGATGCTTTCCCTATCGCCTTGACACGCTGCCGCCACAATTACTGAACCACATCAAAGCCTGACTCAACACACACACACACACACACACACACACACACACACACACACACACACACACACACACACACACACACACCGACACACACACACACACACACACACACAGAAGCTTCAGAGCATTAACTGTAAACACACCGACACACGCACAGACACAGTGTGTGTGTGTGGATGTTACCTTGACCTAAATGAACCAATAAACACACACACACACACACACACACACACAGAACCTGCTGCTGACGACTGAAAACAAAGCTACACACACACACACACACACACAGAGACAGACAGATAAACACACAATAGGATATGCCCGAGCGCTTTGACTGTCAGTTGATGTCCTTTGCTGGAGTGCACACACACACACACACACACTCTCTCTCTCTCTCTCTCTCGCTCAACTGCGATAAACAAATGAGTCAGACAGCAAATCCTGACTCATGCTAACACACACACACACACACAGACACACACACACACAGCGAGAGAGAGAGAGATGGGGAGACGATAAAAGGTTGAGTCAGTGATTCTGGAGAACGTTTGTTTTCAAAATCACTTTCTGTCAAAATCAGTGAATATCTCCTCATGATCCGCTACCTGTCTGTACTGTGTGTGTGCTGGCAAACAAAATCCAGTGTAACAACACAGCCCTGTAAACCCTAAACATGCACGTTGCCAGCTACCTTCCATGGGCCACCTTTGTTTACAGAGCCTAAGCTGTGTATTAACACCAGATTTGTTTCCAGTTCACACAGTATACGTAGAGGTGGTGGATTGTGAGGAGATACTCACAGAGTTTGGGGGAAAAAAGTGATTTTGACATCTGTAAAGAGGGAGTGGAAGACTAATACATGGAGTAAAAACATCCTTTTACCCAACCACACACACACACACACACACACACACACACACACACACACACACACACACACACACACACACCAGTGTTAATGTCGTAGACTAAGACTATGACGAAAAATATTCGTCTACGAACCTTTTTCACGGACGTAAACTAAATAAAAACTAAATAAAAAGGCAGATGTGATGACGAAGACTGAGACTAATTTAACTGACACTATAGTCTACGAATAGGAACTAGATGAAACTGTTAGGGCGGGACGAATGGAGAAGAGATCCAATCAGAACTACTCTTTTTGTGGGACAAGTTGGGAAGAAATCCAATTAGTGCAAAGCAGCGAATTCAATCCTGTGTCGGTGAAAATCGACGGGAGACCGCGCAGGTGTGAGCGGGTGGAGTGAGCCGCTGTGCTGAAAAACTCTGCGGTATGATGGACAAAAATGATAGTCAGGGATAACCTGCCCGTTAACGATGTCTAGGGGAACGGCTAAGTTCCGCGATCTGTTTGTAGTAGGCTCTGTCTCGAGTTTGAATACACAGAGCCATGTGAAACTGCCGCCTCCGTCCGTTAGTTTCTGTTTTTAAGTTACAATCAACTCCGACGCATGGACAGCGTTCAATTAAAACCTCTAATTGTATTATCTAAATGGCTTTGATGCAAAAGAAGTCCGAACACACACAGGGGCAGCAGTGTTGCTTAAAGGAAGGCGCAGTTGCTCAAATTTATCAGCACCTCAACTGCGTGCTGCTGCTGCTGCCCAGGGGCGGCCTTAACGATCTCGGGGCCCGTTTCAAGACCTAGTGTGGGGCCCCCCACTTTTTTAAAATATTTTCTTTATTTTATTTTTTTTATAAATAATGCTTGTGCATGCTCCCCGCAAAAAGAAAAAAGATTGTGGAATCCAGTTGGTTCATAGACAGATCATGAGATAATGGACCCTCGGGCACAGGCTCTTAAAGCCCCCCCTCCCCCCTGTCCAGTCAGGTACACTGATTTTATGTGAGATTATTACTAATGAAATAGAATACATGTTTTGTATTACAACCATTAAATCTGTGTCTGTATTGCATATTCAAACCTTAATACCATTCAATGAAGAAAAACACTTAGGCGACGAAGTCCGCTGTAGATTTAGTCAAACTAAAATCTGCTTATATTTAGTAGACTAGACTAAGACTAAAATATTTTAGATGACTAGAATAGGACTAAGACTAAATGGTGTGATATTCAAAAGACTAAGACTAAATCAGAATTTGCTGCCAAAATTAACACTGACACACACACAAACACAGTAACTGGACTTTGAAGTATTTGGCACACACACACACACACGAGACACACCCTAACCGAGAGACAGACACACACACACAGGTTACTGTCGGGGTCAGGGGGTTGTTCTATGTGTTTTGCCATCACACTAAATGCTCCTGCTGGCACTGCACTCAGCCCATTGTTATGTATACAGAAATATTTTTTTTAAAAAGATGCATAAAATTGTCTCAAGTGACAGCCTTACACAGCAGGACAAAAGGCTGTTCCACACACACACACACACACACACACACACACACACACACACAAAGAAAACAGTGGCGGAACGTGCACAGACAAGCACACAGAAACAACACCAGCCACGAAGACAGACAGGCATTCGGGGACGGGACCTTTTTTTTGCTTTTTGGAAATGATTCAGTTTTAACTTGACCTCAGATAAACCTTGTCTACCATTCTTTACACACACACTCACACACACACACACACCTCAAAATGAACCGCTTATTGGCTGCCACTTCCCGTTATAAGCCTTACTTTTCAGTTTCCCTGGACAGATGCCTTCAAAGACAAGCGGCACTATACGCTTTCTCGACACACACACACACACACACACACACACACACACACACACACACACACACACACACACACACACACACACACACACACACACACACACACACACACACACACACACACACACACACACACACACACACACACACGCACACACGCCTTTTTCTCTTGAGTTTTCTCGAGAGCGTCTTGTCAAGATCACACAAGACTTGATTTTAAAATAGATTCGCTGCAGGAGCTGCCAACTGATACAATGCGTCTAATAATAGCACAGGAGTTTATTTTAGATTTCTTTCTGTGAGGAAAAAATATCTCATCACAGGTTTTTTTTCTCTTTTTTTACCCACAATAAGGCTTGTTCTTGCACACACACACACACACACACACACACACACACACACACACACACACACACACACACACACACACACACACACACACACACACACACACACACACACACACACACACACACACACACACACACACACACACACACACAATACTTCCTGAATCTCAAAACAACACAAACTATTACAGATCGAAAACGACGAGTCCTTTAATTGATTATTGATCAACTCAAGATTTATATCTGCAACTGTTTTCATAATAATCAACCAATTGTGTAAATCATTTCCCAATCAAAAATGGTCAAACATTTGATCGCTAAGATCTGTGTTGCTTTTTTTTTTAAATTCTAATAATAATAGATGGGGGACTGCACCTCTCTCTTTCTACTGATAAACAAATGAGGTGAACTCACCCTTTGTTGTGGTGGTGACTCCATCAGATTTGTTGAAGTCTATGCTGGCGTAGGCTCCGTTCTCCGGCTGAGGCACAGTCCCCGCTGTTGCCGTCGACGACGATGATGCCACGCTCCCGTTGCTAACGCTACCGGCGCTTCCGGTCGTCATGGCTCCCGTGTTGTCATCCCTCAGCTCCAAGGCGATGTAGTTGAGGCCGTTCTGGTAGCCCGAAGACATGTTCCGGCACATTCTACTTCCTCCAGACGAAGAGGCTGAATTCCCGGGAGTCAGCCCCATTTCCATAGCTCTTACTGGGGCGTGCGGAGGCGGCAAGTCCCCTAGACCATCCATGGAGACCCAGGCGCTGTCGAAGGAAGCCGAGCTGGCCCATCTGGAGGCCTGGCCGTCGGGTAGGTAGGAGCCGTTGGGGGCTGCGGAGCTGGTGGTGGAGGGGTGGGTGGATGGGGATGAGTTTGAGGGGCCGAGAGCACCTCCGGACGGGGTGGAGTTGGAGGATGAAGTGGAGGAGAATGTCTCTGAGCTGTGTCTCCTCCGGCCCTGGAGATCGGCCCGCACCACCTTGGGCTCGGGCTGGTGTGTCGAGGCTCTTTCTGGGCTCAACGAAGGCACAGGAGGGGGGGAGACGGAGGGCGAGGGGTTGTGTCCGTACCGGCCCTCTATCACACAGAGGTGCTGCAGCATGGCCGTGGGGCTGGTCTGCGTCCGTTCGGGGTTAAAGGTCATGTCCGTGTAGTCGTCCCCGGCCTTAGACCTCCAGTGGGCTCCGGCGGCGGGGACTCCCGGTGAAGCCAGCGCCCCAGGGTTGGTAGCCAGAGGTCGGATGTAACTGGGCGGGTTCCAGGGGGCGACCAGGCTGGGTCTGGGAGATTTGTTTTTACATCCAGCGCTGTCCTGCTGGTCTGCCCCCACCTCCACGCTCATATAGTCCTGGTGGGTTTGGGGATGGGCAGGGGAGCGCCGGTGCTCGCCGGGGCCCAGGGAAGGCGCTTCGTCGTGGGCAGAGTGTGGGTAGGCGGGGGGCTGCGCCTGGTGGGGGTAGTGATCTCCAAACTCTATGTTGATGTACTCTCCGGGACTGGACGGCCTCTCAGCAGCGGGGACAGAGTCTGCAGACACAGCGGAGGGCTCACTAACCCGCAGCGGGCCGTGGAAGCTCCTCCGGCCCAAAGGCAGCCGGTTGGGCCTGGCTGCGCGCCGGTCTGCCATGGCTGCGGTGGTGTGGTGGGCTCCGTAAGGCGGCGGGGGGGTGGGAGGGCGTGGAGGTGTTACTGCCTCCCCCAACCCTCTTCTCTGGGGTCGACATGGAAGCTGAGGCCACGGAGGAAAACACTGGCTTGGCAGGAGAGCTCATGGGGACATACTCTCCATATTCCCTCTCTCGGGTGGGGGCCTTGTAGGAGCGAGGTAGGGAGAAATAAGGGCTGTAAGATTTCGGGGTGCCCTCGGGTGTGCCGGGTGCGTAATACGGACTGCTCCCTTCGTTTGAGGGCTTTCGATCCCCACTGCTGCTGTAGGACATGTCCATATATTCCCCATTCTCGGGTCTCTCTGCTATGCTGTCGCTGGCACCACCCCCCCCCATGCTGGAGCTGCTGTGGGGGCTGGGGGAGGCCTGTCCTGGGGAGGGGGAGCCGCCGCCCGGGAGCATCATCATGTATCCGTGGGAGTCTGCGGAGGACTGGGGCTCTTGGTGGGGTCTGTGGTGGGCTGATCGGGGGCCTAACGCCGGGCTGTGGAACTGTGGGGAGTGGGAGACGGGATGGGGGTACGAGCCGGGTTGCATAGGCATGTAGTCGGCGGGGGGTGTATCCCGGGGCGATGCGGCCACGCCGCACATCATGGGCATGTAGCCGCTGTCCTCCTTGGCTGAGGAGGAGAGGGGCGGGCGCTCGCCGGCCTCGGAGCGAGGCAGCGTGTTGGGGCGGCTCTGCTGGCTGTGCTCGGAGCAGGAGCTGTAGTCTGAGCGCAGGGAGGAGGAGGAGGAGCTGGGACCCCCGCGCAGCAGCCCGCCGCCAAACGGCAACGCCCCGTCCGCCCCTTCCTCCAGCGAGAAGTTCGTCTGCGTCATCTTCTGGTAGACAGCCACTCCGGAGCCGCCAGTCGCCCCGCCGCCGGCCTGTCTGGAGAGAGAGTGCGTCCTCCGTCTGAGTGAGGAAGAGGAGGCTGTGGACAAGCGCTCGTCCTCGGTGGTGGACGTGCCCTCGTCCCGCGGCGTGTCCCCTCCGCTGGAGCCCAAACTGGCGCCGAACACCTCTCGGTTCCAGCCCATGGCCATGTAGTCGTTGAGGCAGTTCTCCTCTCTGATGGGCGGGGTGTTGCCCAGGGAGTCCGGGGTGTTGCTGCGCACCCGGAAGTACCTGAAGTCGCCGGGACTCGAGCCGTACTCGTCCGAAGAGTTGAAGCCTCCGTCGGACGGCGAGCCGCAGATGGAGGCGCTGGACGGGCGCGTGAGGGTGTCCGACACCGAGCCGTGGCCGCTGCTGGAGGACACGCTCACGGGGCTAGTGGTGGAGGGGAAGTGGGACACCGGGAGCGAGGCGGAGCGGGCGTGGTAGTTCGATGTCGCCCCTGGGATGGCTCTGACGTAGCGCCCACCGCCTCCCGTGCTTGTACCAGCATTCCCCGTTGCGACACCACCACTTATACCGACGCCTCCGACCCCTTCCGGGCGCCCGAGATGCGCCCGTGTGGAGTTGAGGTGGACCAGGCTGCCCGTGGCCGAGCGGAAGGGCCGGTTCATGGTGCCCTCTCCTTCGCTGGACGTCCTGAAGCGATAGCCGCTCGCCCCGGAGCTTTTACTGGAAGGCGGCGTTCCCACCACTGACTCTGTCCTCGAGCGCCGCTGGAGCCCCGTCTGGCTGGGCGGCAGGTTGCCCAGGTGACGGCGCGTCGTGATGAACGGCATGGGGTTGGAACCGGACGACTGGCTCTTACTGCGAGGGCGAAACTCCGCGAAAGCCTTCAACGCTTTCATGGTCTCCAGGATGGTCTCGTGCATGTTTTGGGCCACGACAGAATCGTCCACCTGCATCCAGATCTCCCCCGGCCCGATGGAGGAGGAGCGGCCCACCTCGATGAAGAAGAAGCTCTCAGAATGTCCACAGCGCCTTATGTTCATAAGCTGCAGGTTCACACACGGGGTCTCCGAGTTCAACTTGACCAGGTGCAGGGTCTTGGTGGAGAGGCATAGCCGGTAGACGCCCGTGAGGTTCTTAGTTTGACCCAGGCCTTTCGGTTTCACGTTCACCTGCCACACCTCTTTGAACACGGTGCCGGGGGTGACCGTCCCGTAGCCGTCGTCCAAATCATCCGAGTCCAGATGCCCCTTCTTCCCCTCACACATCAACTCACTGACAGCCACATACCAGTCCTCTTGCTCCAGCTCGTTTTCAGCCACAATAGCAAAGTACTCGTCCTTAGTGTACAGGGCAATGAGGTGTTTGTTTTTAGAGTCCGCCCTCTTGTTTACCGTGAAGCACTGGTAGAGGTAAATCACCCTTTTGGGGGGAGAAGGGGCGACCGCTCCACTGCCGCCCGTGGCACTAGCTGCGGCAGCAGCAGCAGAGCGCAGGCTGCTTCTGAATTTCTTCTCGCTGTCGTAGTACTCCAGGCGGCTTGGCCCTAAATGACTCGCCGCCCTTAGCACGAAAAACCTCTTATGGCCGTGTTTCTGCTTCCGTAGATAGCCACACTTGCGAATATCGTCCACAACGTCGGAGGTATTTGCGTTAACGTTCAGTGCCGCGTATACATGGCCGCCACTGCTGCTGCTACTGCAAGCGGTGGCAAGGTCCTCGTAGGCTTGCACCTGGCTGGGAGACGCCGTGGAGGAAGCTTTCCTGCCGGGGGACTCTGCAGTGTGCTCCCCGGAAATATGCTGCTGTGGCAGGGGAGCGAGCTGATAGTGATGGGGCTGCTGCGGTTGATCCTTCGCCGGGTGTAAGTGGCCCAGGTGCGGATGGTGGAGGTGGTTGGAAGGCGGTAAATGTTGTTGATGGAAGCGAGAGCCTCCACCACTACCACCGCCGCCACTGATATTAATTAACGGGGAAGAAGGGGGTTCCCCGACAGAGCCTTCCCCGTTCGCGGTGGCACTAGATTTCGTCCCCACCGAGTCCACCGCCATCAGCATAGCCGCCTTTCCCTCCTGGTAATTCGTGAAATTTGCCATCACGAAAAAGAAAAAGAAAAACAACAATCCAAAGGTCACTTTACTAGCAAGCTAATCCGAGTGGACCTAGACCCCATTCTTGTTTTGGGAGAGACGAGCTCCCGAGTCCGGCTAGGCCAGCAAGCTAACGTTGACTAGTCGCTTTACGGTGCTGCTGCTCAGATTTGCAAAAAAGAAGGGAAATATTCCTTCAAAAAAGGGCAAAAAGCAAAAATGTAGTCCCTTGGTAGTCCCTTTTCAAGCAGCGAGGTAGATAGTCCAAATAGCGGTTGTTTTCTTAGCCTACCGTGTGCAACATGACCACGCTCAAGCTCAGCAGTGTTTCTGTAATCGGCAGGATTCGTGTAGCTAGCTCAGGTTAGCTCGATACTCCCGTTCGGCTCTCCTGCTGTACACATCTCTAGGGCCAGAGCACAAACAACACATGACCCTCTGCGTCATCGAGAGAACGAAGGAGGGAACGAAGACGCAACCGCGAACTCTGATTGGCCGCGTGGATTTGATTGACGTTCCATGACTTGGCGTTTCAGCCAATGGGAGCGAGACATTAGAACGTTACGTCAATAGCTCCATTCCAATCTCCAATCCGCGCTGGACAGGGTTTCTTTTATTGACGTTAAAGAAATGGGCGGGGACTTTGTTTGTGGAGCTGGTCTGAAATCAGTTGTTGGGGTTCATTGGTGGCAGAATGGATGGGGATAACACGGATCCAAGATCTGTAGACGAGCCAAACAGCCACGCAGAGACTTTCCCCCTGTCGCTGAGAGCAGAATTGTTTTATTTATTTTTTATTTTCTATATATATACTTTACTGTAGCATATATAAATCCGATAACTTTTTTTAATAAAAAAAATAAATAATGATAATTTTTTTTTTTTAGAATACACTGTTCTTGTGTCAACATTTAGGCTGTGCATTTTTAAAATGTATTTTATAACTTATTTTTTAACCTTATTGAAAAGGCTCAAAGGCTATTTTGCAAGAGTTTGACAAAAAACAAAAACTTAAAGATATAATGCGTAACTTTCTCATATAAATGAATGTCAAGTTACATTGAATGCCATCACCAAATGAGTTGACACAGAGTTGATTAAGCCTATCAGCTCCACACAACTCTCTCTGTGTTTCTGAATTTATTGTGATTATTTGTTTGTTCTGTGACATTTTTTCAGGGATTATAAAGACTTATCAAATCAAATCTCCCCCTTGGCTTGTGGCATGTGCTATATCTCAACACAACTGAACTTTTGTGGCCTTTAACCTTTTCCCCTTTGTTTCTGACTCAAAATGTAATATCAATGTTCTTATTATCAACATTTACTGGTAGTATAAATGTTGGACCATATCTCGCTTGTACCTCTGAAATTCTGCAGAATCCCAAATACTGTTTACTTTTTCTCAGTGTGTGTGTGTGTGTGTGTGTGTGACCCCATCATGCAGTATTGCTAAATCATTTTTCCAAACAACCGACATTTGAGTAACATTAGCTGTTTGGTTGAAGATTTCACGAGAATTTAGGCCCCCTTTGTTTGCATATACCCTTTGTTTCCATACCAGTTTAAAGAGCCTAGGGTGTGTGTTAATACTTGATTTCATGAGAATGTAGTTGCTGATTTAAAGGTGGGGTCAGCGATTTTGGAGAACCCTTTTTGTCAAAATTAAGTGAATATATAAAAAATACAAATAAATCCAGTGTCAATACACAGCCCCTAGGCCCTCTCTCTAAACTGGTATGTTAAGAAGGGTATGTAAACAAAGGGCATGTAAACAAAGGGGGTCCACAGTAGCTAGCAACATACAAGTTTACTGAGCAAAGGCTGTGTATTAGTGTGAATGTTGATAGTTAGCCTGTGATCAGTGTGTGAATGGTAACGTGGGAATGGAAACAGGTCTCCCTTGAAAAAGAGTCTCCGGTCTCAACAGGATTTACCTGTATAAATAAAGGTTAAAAAAAAAATTGTATTGGATTTTTTCTCAGCGCACATACAGTATACAGACAGGCAGCCAATCTTGATTTTACTTCCGAAATTCTCCAGAATCCAATATGCTGCAAACAATAACACGTTTGAGCAACATCAGCTGTTTGTTGAAGATTTCACTAGAATTTAGACTGATATAAATGTGGAGAAAAAAACCCAGTGTTAATACACAGCCTAGGCTCTGTAAACGGGCATGTTGCTATAGCTACGGTGGGCCCCCTTTGTTTGAATTATACCCTTTGTTTACAAATACCAGTTTGGAGAGCATAGGCTGTGTGTTAATTACAGTTTAGGACGACTGTGGCTCAGGTGGTAGAGCGGGTCGGCCAATGATCGAAGGGTTGGCGGTTCGATCCCCGTCCGGCCACTTGTGTCATAGTTGTGTGTCCTTGGGCATGACACTTCACCCACCTTGCCTCGTGTGAATGTCGACAGTCAGCTTGCTATCGGTGTATGAATGTGTGTGTGAATGGTAACGTGCACGGGAACAGGTCTCCCTTGCAAAAGAGTTTCAGGTCTCAATGGGATTTATCTGTATAAATAAAGGTTAAAAAAAAACAGTACGGACGGGTAGCAGATGAAAAAAAATCATGGATTTTGGCAAAAAGTGATTTTAATCAAGCGTTCTCCAGAATCACTGACTGCACCTTTAAGCCATGATTCCAGCAGTGCTTTTTCACTGTGAGAATACAGAACAAAGAGAGAGTGTCTGCGTGTGCAGTACAGGTGTGTGTTTGCATGTGTTTAACGTGTGTGTGTGTGTGTGTGTGTGTGTGTGTGTGTGTGTGTGTGTGTGTGTGTGTGTGTGTGTGTGTGTGTGTGTGTGTGTGTGTGTGTGTGTGTGTGTGTCACACCTACTGCCAGTCAAATGATCTGACGGCTTCGACGCTTAAAGATGCAAATTCTGCCCGTCGCATTAACTCATTTATTTGGTTGAGGTTTTTTTAGGGCCGTGATTGTAGAGGCACAGTCTGTCTGACTGTCTGTCTGTCTGTCTGTCTGTATGTCATAACAATGTGAACTGCTTTCTTTGTTTGAAATTAATACAATAACTTAGTTGTTTATGTATGTGTGTGTGTATGTTCTCTTAAAAACCAAACAAATATATATATATTTTTTTAATGTTAATTTTTTTTTAAACAGTCAATAAGGGGCGTGGCCACAGGCAGACTCACACATGGCCATGTTGTTGATTCTATTGTTGTTTTCTAAACAAAGAATAAACAATGTCACACCATTTGTATTTAACAATAGTTACATTTTTGTGATTATAAAAAAAATATATAAAAAAATATCATAATAATAATGTTGCTTCTAGTTTAACCAATCATATTTCTACCATTGTCTTAATGGCCAATTATCCTCGTCCCTGTCCTTAGTAACAGTCACCATGCAACAGTGCCATCTGGTGGTTAGACAGAAAAAACCCACACTGCTATTGTACTCGCAACAAAGGAGCAGTAAAGCTGAACGAGACACACACACACACACACACACACACACACACACACACACACACACACACACACACACACACACACGAAATACAAAGGAAGGCATGCTTCCCTTTGTTACAGACTCGGCCTGTATTATTTCAGCATAGTTGCAACACTGTTGACAATGCAATTCAAGCAGACACACATACACACACACAGGCACACGCACACTCACACACACACACACACACACACACACACACACACACACACACACACACACACACACACACACACACACACACACACACACACACACACACACACACACACACACACACACACACACCATTTTCAAAAATCAATTATTGTTTTTGTGATACGGCAATTCAAACCATTGTATTTTCTAACTTTGACCTGTTTGATGTTAGGCACCCACTCTATAGGACTTACTGTATATTTGTAATATTCAAGTACACACACACACACACACACACACACACACACACACACACACACACACACACACACACACACACACACACACACACACACACACACATGGGGTTTCTAAGAAGAACTGAAAAGAGTAAACCACTTTTGGTTGAACTGCTCACAATTACTTATATTAAACCGGATTACTTGTCTTTCATTTACAGCAACTAAGCCAAATTAAAAACAAATACAAAATTAAATGTTACACTAACATAATGAGACAGTTTTAAAATATAGATATATCCAGTAAAAAAAAATTGATAAAAGTTTATGGATAACTAATAGACCTATCCACACACACACACACACACACACACACACACACACACACACACACACACACACACACACACACACACACACACACACACACACACACACACACACACACAGTGGATAATCCCCCTGAATAGCATCTGTAGTTAATCACACTTTAGTTCATTTTCAACACCGTCACTAGGGGGCGCTGTGGGCATGTTTATAAATGAATCTCACATTATGTCAAATCTTGTAATGACTTATATGTGTTTGTAGAAAAAACTTCCATGCCATTTGAAAAGACGCAATGCATTGTGGGGCGGTTTAGTAGGAAAAGTAACCTATCCATCCCATACACAAAATCTTACTGGAAGTTAATAATGCAGCGTTATTTATTGTTTTCTAATTCATAAAAAGTCAAGTCAAGTCAACTTCATTTATATAATAATAATAATAATAATAATAATAATAATAATAATAATAATAATAATAATAATAATAATAATAATGATAATGATAATATATTTTATTTATATAGCGCTTTTCTCGCACTCAAAGCGCTTTACATAAACAAACAAAAGGAACAAATTAAAAGTTATGAGCACATTTATAACAGCCGAGGCGGACCAAAGTGTCGTACAGTAAAATAAGTAAAATAAATTACAACCAAAACATCCTAAAAGCGAAATTTTATAGCTGGGGTATATGATTTGGGGAGAAAATGGCAGTTGGGATAGAGATTCGAATCCAAATACCTCAACCGCTCCACTTGTTCTCTTTGGTCCCTCCCCTATGGTCCCTCCCTGACACGCTCTACACCAACAATGTCGTGCCAAAGTGAATGGACAGTCCCAACAGCCAATGAGAACGGAGAATTGGAGTCTCGCTCTGATTGGTCAAAGTGTAAGCTCATGTTAACTTTGACCAATCAGAAATCATATACCCCAGCTTTAAATTAAAACTCAAAAACAACAGTAAAAACAGAATGTTACTTCAGTGTCTCCTCTTAGCGTGGTGTTCCTGTTTCTCTGCTTTCCGCTTCTTGTACTGAGCGATTTCTGCTAGCTGTAGACCGTGGGCCATTTGCCTGTTGGGACGGACACGGACACACACACACACACACACACACACACACACACACACACACACACACACACAGAAGCAAACACACACACACACACACACACACACACACACACACACACACAACACACACACACACACACACGCACACACACACTTAGATACTTGATCACTGTTTGAACAATATATTTTTTTAGATACATTTCTTCATACCGGGACTGGACTTCTGGAGGGACAGGCAGAGGTTTGGTGAATCCATCTCGACCTACGAGCCAGTACGTCTCCTCCACTCCTTTACCCTGAAGAGAGAGACGGACAGAATGGCAGTAACACACACGTGAATGTCGACAGTTAGCCTGCTGCTATCGGTGTATGAATGTGCGTGTGAATGGTAACGTGGGAATGGGAACAGGTCTCCCTTGAAAGAGAGTCTCAATGGGATTTACCTGTATAAATAAAGGTTAAAAAAAAAAAAAAAAAAAAAAAGATAATAAAAACACATGGGCAGACGCAGGGAATCTCAACAGTCTGATAAAGAGGGTCATACCTTAACTTCTGTCCTCCCTCTCAGCTCCAGCTTGTAGCCCAGATTCAGCTCCCGAAGCACCGCCACTGTGCTCTGGTGCACGTGGATTCTGTGGGCTGCAAAAATATAATAAGGAGGGACCAAAGAGAACAAGTGGAGCGGTTCAGGTATTTGGATTCAAATCTCTATCCCAACTGCTTTAAAGAGCATTTTCAATAAGTAATGAAGATTAAAGAAACATCATATATATATAATGTTATATTTAATTGGACAATAATTAATTGTTTTCTGGACAAAATGTCTCTGATGCTTAGTAACTCACGCAGGCCGCTGGACTCCATGCGTGAGGCTGTGGTGACAGTGTCTCCAAAACAGTAGGACAGTGAGAAACACTCGCCGCACACGGATGCAGACCAACCACTCCCGCACCCCCCCCCCCCCCCACACACGGACCCACACACACACACACACACACACACACACACACGATGTACAATTTCAAAGCAACTTTCTTCACTAGATTAAACATATAATAATAAATATGTCAAACTGCCAACATTTCAGCCAACTTATTATCTTCTGTTGAAAAAAAACTTTTGAGTTCTTCATAATAAAAATTTAAAAAAAATATGTGTCCACTCTGTCATACAGACAACAAACAAAACCAACTGTTGATTCGAACATTAAACAGTATTTTACTAATGTGTTTTATGTATTTGAATCTTGCCCCTGTAAAGCACTCTGAATGGCCTTGTGTCTGAATTGTGCTGTAGAAATACACTTGCCTTGCCTTAAAACTATATGAAAAAATACTGAAAACTTGAAGTTGCATTACACATGAATGAAAAGTTACATCAACAAAAGACAATTAGTTTGCCCAAATCTAAACAGTGCTCCTTAAAACTTAAATGATTCAGTTGGTTAGTGAAAGTAAAATTTGAGTTTTCCTAACTTTTAATTTTGTATAGTGTAGTATATAACGTCTGACACACTTGATTAGGCTGGTAAATGCACAGATACACACACACACACACACACACACACACACACACACACACACACACACACACACACACACACACACACACCGTTACCTGTGTGTAGTCCTATGCGTATCCTAACGGGCACGTCGGGCATGTGTCTCATCTTGAAGCTTCCCACGGCGCTCAGAATGTCCAGCGCCATGTTGGAAATCTCTGCTGTGTGACGGTCGCCGTTAGGAACCGGCACCCCCGACGCAACCATGTACGCATCACCGATCGTCTCAACCTATAGGAGGACACACACACACGCACACACACACACACACACACACACACACACACACACACACACACACACACACACACACACACACACACACACACACACACACATAACATGATAAATCCATAATTGGGTTTTCTTTACTAAGGCATTTTTAATTTAATTACAATGATATAGGCCTATGTGAAATTACATGAATATACTGTACAACACACACACACTCTCTCACACACACACACACACACATTTATACAAACATACCTACACATACTGTACATACAAACTTAAGCCACAAATATAAGTACGAGCAAACAGTCATATTCAGTTGACATTATAATATAAAGGTGCTCCGAGGAACTTTCAGTTTGTGGTATTTCTTGCACCCCCTTTGGTCAAAAGCGGTAGTGTTTTAACTACCTTGTAAAACGTCATGATTTCCTATGATAGCATCTAATATGGTGTGTGTGTGTGTGTGTGTGTGTGTGTGTGTGTGTGTGTGTGTGTGTGTGTGTGTATGGTGTAAAGATCATTGGCTTGAATACAACCAACAATCATTAATTTATAATTAAAAAAAAGTTACACACTCTAGCTTTAAGATTCAATACAGTACGCCATTTTGAGTGATTATGAATGGCTGCAAAACAGAAATTAAAAAGAGTATGAGTATTAACCCCCCCCCCGACCTTGTAAACGTCGTGGTTTCCTATGATTGCATCAAATATGGTGTAGAGGTCGTTGAGCAGGTCGACCACCTCGATGGGTTCGCTGGACGCGGAGATGGTCGTGAAACCAACGATGTCACTGAAGTACAGAGACACGCTGTCGAAATGCTCCGGCTCAACCGTCCCGCCAACCTTCAAGGCCTCAGCAACAGAGCTGCAGTTAAAGGAGAAGTAAGGGATATTTTGTTTTTGTTTATATACGTGTTAAATCACTGTTTATTCATACAGCAATCACTCAAACAGTATGCACAGTTCATAGCAGGTCTCCCAGTCATTCAGCTTTGCAGTAATTGCCAGATAAAATTTTGAGTATCCCGCTCGTTTTTATCCAATCAGGAGACAGAGCGCTATAAAGAGGGAGTGGTCTCTGTGCCCCTGAACGATGACTCACTGCTCTCCATCGCGGCACTATCTGATGAAGACGGCTGTGTGTTCATGTGGTGGTGACGTAGGGACGAGGGAGGGGACTGCTAACTGCTAGTCAATGAAAGGAAGTTAGCTAAAAGGACCATATCCCTTACTGAACCTTTAAAATGTGTGTAGAGCCAACAGGGGGATTTTAGAGATATTTGAGTGAGTAAGAATAAGTGTCTCATGTTCAGGACAAAGGAAAACATATAGACGTATAGATTTGTTTATACAACACTAGGTTTGTTTACCATAGACAGTATGGAACCGCAAAGTGGTCAACATTAGATTTAACAAATGCATTCATTGCTACATCGTTTTTTGAGTAAATTGGGTAGAATATATAAAATAAAATAAAATAAAATAAAATAAAATAAAATAAAATAAAATAAAATAAAATAATTCAATTCAATTCAATTCAATTCAATTCAATCAAATGTTGAATCAAACAAGCATAATATGGATATTAAATGAATTAATAATTGCTATTATGAAATTTAAAAAATAACATCTTCATTTTGTGTGTGTTCTGTACGTGTGTGTGTGTGTGTGTGTGTGTGTGTGTGTGTTGACTGACGGCGGCAGCATCTGTGAGAGCAGCATCTCTGTCTTGTGTTTCTCTATCTCCAGCTCCTCTGTCCGCTCCCTGATCAATTCCTCCAGGTTAGACGAGTATTGCTCCAGCATGCGCAGCATGGAGTCTATGATGTTGGTCTTCTTGCCTTGGTTGATGTTCTTAAACTGCAAAAAGGGAAAAAAATATTCAATTCAAGTAATTTTTTTTATTTAAATCTTTTTTTTTACTCTTTATTTTTTACTCTTTGTTTTACTATTTGTTTTTAACTAGTGTTCGTAAAGCACTTTTTTTTAATTTTTATTTTGCCAGACATACAGAAGTTTCAAACTATATAAACTTCTCTAGAATATATTGCTGTGAAGAAAGATGGTCTCTTTGGCAAATCAGTGTATCAATTATAAAAAGATATTTCGTAGTATTAAAAAGTAGGTTTTATTAGACGAGTATTGTTCGAGTCTACGATGTTGGACTTCTTGCTTTGGTTGATGCTCTTAAATCACACTGCCAGAACGGAAAGGAATACTCTACTCAACACAACTTTTCTAGTTTTTTTGTTTACCATTTTTACTATTAGTTTTAAAGCTGGGGTATATGATTTCTGATTGGTCAAAGTTAACATGAGCTGTACACTTTGACCAATCAGAGCGAGGCTCCGATTCTCTGTTCTTATCGGCTGTTGGGACTGTCCATTCACTTTGGCACGACTTTGTTGGTGTAGAGCGTGTCAGGGAGGGACCATAGGGGAGGGACCAAAGAGAACAACTGGAGTGGTTGAGGTGTTTGGATTCAAATCTGTATCCCAACTGCCATTTTCTTCCCAAATCCTCCACCCCAGCTTTAATATTATGAACACCAAACCCCCCCCCCCCCACCTCCCCCCTCCCCTACCTGGTCAAATATCTCCTCAAATCCCGGCCTCTTGTCGGGCTGTTCGTTCCAGCATCGCTTCATGAGCTGGATGCATTCCAACGGAGCGTAGTCTGGACCGACCATCGGACGACACAGAGGGGGAGGGCGGCACAGCTTATCTAGGATCTCTGAAACACATAGAAACAGAGGGTCTGTCTGTCTGTCTGTCTGTCTGTCTGTCTGTCTGTCTGTCTGTCCATGTCTGTCTGTCTGTCCATGTCTGTCTGTCTCATGTCTGTCTGTCTGTCTGTCTGTCTGTCCATGTCTGTCTGTCTGTCTGTCCATGTCTATCTGTCTGTCTGTCTGTCTGTCTGTCTGTCTGTCTGTCTGTCTGTCGATAGGCCTACATAGCTTCTCTAGGATCTCTGAAACGAAACACACAAACACAGGCGTATCTATAGTGGCATTCATCCATCCCTCCATCCATCCCTCCCTCCCTCCATCCCTCTTGCCTGTGGCAGACAGGTCCAGCATACAGAATGGCGGTCCTCTGATCACCACTTCCTGCATGACGATGGCGAAGCTGTACACGTCGCCGGGCAACGAGCCGTGATGTAACGCCTGTTCCGGAACCCTCAGGATCTCCGGGGCCGTCCATAGCAACTCTACAAACGTACAGAAATACTGTATGAGTTCACTTCACTGCAACTCATTCATGATTAGACATTGGCCTATAACCTATTTCAAGGTATACCACAGTTTAAAAAAAATCAAGGACTGTGTTGGAAAAGCCCTACTTACAGTACGTCCTACTCATACTAAAAGCCCTACTTACGTCCTACTCATACTCATCTATCTATCTATCTATCTATCTATCTATCTATCTATCTATCTATCTATCTATCTATCTATCTATCTATCTATCTATCTATCTATCTATCTATCTATCTATCTATCTATCTATCTATCTATCCATCCATCCATCCATCTATCTATCCATCCATCCATCCATCCATCCATCCATCCATCCATCCATCCATCCATCTATCCATCCTCTCACCATCTGGGCTGGGTTCTTGGTGGGGGAACCTCTGCGCCTCCATCACCTGGTTGTATCCGTAGTCTGAGACCTTGAGCAGGAAGCGTCCGTCCACCACACAGTTTCGGGAGCTCAGCCGCGCGTGGGACAGTCCCCGATGGTGCAGGTACTTCATACCCTGTGAGAGACAAAAAAATAAGATGGTTGTTTTACTCGAGTGCTGTGGACACTTTTCCCATTTATTTATTTATCTAAATGCGTCATCTAGTGGTGAAACATCTAGAATGCTCCTCGCTAACCTTAGCGAGAATTTACAGAAGCTCAAGGACAAGAAGCTAGTTACAATATAGATAGATGGATGGATAGATGGATAGATGGATAGATAGATAGATAGATAGATAGATAGATAGATAGATAGATAGATAGATAGATAGATAGATAGATAGATAGATAGAAAGATAGACAGAGAGACAGACATATAGACAGACAGACAGACACACACACACACACACACACACACACACACACACACACACACACACACAGACATTAACCTTAATCAGATCCAGTAGCAGACTTGACTTGAACATCCAGTCCAGTTTCACGTCCTCGTTTAGCAACAGATCCTCTAGGCTGCCGCGGGAACAGAACTCTGTTACTATGGCGAACACGCCGTAGTCATGGAAGAACCCCAGGAAAGGGTTAATGTTCTCATGGCGCATATCCTTCATCTGAAAAACACAAAGAAATGCTATTTTTTTCGGCTGTTTTCTCTCATGTATTTGACATTTCTGCTGTTTTAAAAGCTATAGTACGTACATTTTTCATATAAATGAGACAGTAGAAAAAAAGCTGTTGTTTTGAAGCTACAGTGCGTAACTTTTTCATGTAAATGAATGTCGGTTACATTCAAGCCATCTCCCAAAATGAGTTGACACAAAGTTGATTAAGCCCTATCAGCTCCACAAAACTCTCTCTGTATTTCTCAGTATGGCAGCGTTTACAAACTGGTGCACCCCCCCCCCCCCCCATGACACTGGCGCAGGAGCTCAGAAAAAATCCCCAAGAAGAGTCCAAGAAATGTTTCAGTTGTTGATTCTACTGCTAAGAAAAAAACTTGGACGTACAGCAGAAGGTATAAAATCCACTTGAAGGCTTTACCTCATTTACTGTAGATGTACCAACAGTGTTGCTGTAATTACTCAGAATTCCTCATGGGGGCGACAGAAGTTACGCACCACACACACACACACACACACACACACACACACACACACACACACACACACACACACACACACACACTCTAGCTTTAATTACAAATGGATACTTTCTACCTGTCACGTACCAGTTCGAACGTGTGGCTGGTTTTGGGGTTGATGCTGTTGAACGTTCCATCAGGGAGTCTCTTAAGCCACGCCCAGTCGCCCTGAACGAGACAAACCCATTGGTCTACAGGGCTGTCAATCAAAATACTGTAGCATCCGGTCCTTGCAGAGTAGCAGTAGTTCATGGCATAATGAAATATTAG
>CM049417.1:6165000-6170000 GCA_026929865.2 Hyperoplus lanceolatus | reverse complement strand
TTTTGCCATCTTATTTTCAGCACGCCTTAACCCTCTTGGGCATGGTTCACAAGAGCTTCACTGCCACTGGAACCCCCACCCATTCAGCGACTCAAGGAGCTGGTGGATTTAGGTCCTTGCGCTCCTCCATCTCCCGTTTGAGGATGCCCCAAAGTGCTCAATAGGGTTTAAGACTGAGACATGCTTGGCCAGTCCATAACCTTTACCCTCAGCTTCTTTAGCAAGCCAGTGGTCGTTCGGAGGTGTGTTTGGGGTCGTTATCGTTGCAGTCTGCCCTGCGGCCCAGTTTATGAAGGGAGGGGATCATGCTCGCTTCAGTATGTCACAGTACATGTTAGAATTCAATGAACTGTAGATCCCCAGTGCTGGCAGCACTCAGCAGCCCCAGACCATGACACTCCAACCACCATGCTTGACATAGGCAAGACCCTGTCTTTGTACTCCTCACCTGTTGCGCCCACCTCTTAACACCATCGACCAAATAAATGTATCTTGGTCCATCAGCAAGCTGGTTGCATATCCATGTCCGTAGTCTGTTTGTCTTCAGCAAACTTTTTGGGGGTTTCTTGTGCATCATCTTTAGAATAGGCTTCCTTCTGGGATGACAGCCATGTAGACCAGTATGATGCAAGTGCGCGTATGGTCTGAGCACTGACAGGTTGACCCCCCACCCCTTCAAGCCCTTCAGCAATGCTCAGCACTCATACTCTATTTTCCAAAGCCAACCTCTGTGTACACTGACCACGTGCACCAACCTTCGAAACTGCCCAGGGTGGTATTGCAACATGATAAACCCCAAACACACCTCCAAGACGAATGGCTTGCTAAAAAGCTGAGGGTAAAGGTTATGGCCTGCCAAGCATGTCTCCAGACCTAAACCCTATTGAGCATCTTTGGGGCATCCTCAAACAGAAGGTGGAGGGCGCAAGGTCTTTAATATCCACCAGCTCTGTGATGCTGTCATAAATGGGTGGAAGAGGGTTCCAGTTGCAACCTGTGAAGCTCTAGTGAACTACATGCCCAAGAGGGTTAAGGCAGTGCTAGAAAATAATGATGGCAAAGCAAAATATTGACACTTTGGGCCAATTTGTAAAATTTTTCTAAGGGGTGTACTACTTTTGTTGCAGAGTTTAGACATTAATGGCTGTGTGTGAGTTATTTTGAGGGGAAGTAAATTTACACTGTTATAAAGCTGTAACTGATACTTTACATTGTATCAAAGTGTCATTTCTTCAGTGTTGTCCCATGGAAAGATATAAAGAAAAATGTGAAGAAATGTGAGGGGTGTACTCACTTTTGTGAGATACTGTATGTGAGAATACATTGCTGCTGCTCTGTGTGTGTGTGTGTGTGTGCGTGGCGTGTGTGTGTGTGTGTGTGTGTGTGTGTGTGTGTGTGTGTGGGTGCGTGTGTGTGTGTGTGTGTGTGTGTGTGTTTGGGTGAGTGAGTGAGTGAGAGAGTGAGAGAGTGAGAGAGTGAGTGAGTGAGTGAGTGAGGCGTGTGTGTGGTTGTTTCTGGGTGGCAGGGTCATTACATCAATACATTTGTGTCATCCACCGTACTTTCTCTGCATTTCTAACTTTTCAAAGTGCTTTGATGTTTGGTCAAATTACCTTCCGCATCAGATAAGGAGAATTCATATGGACTGACTCTCTTTCTCTCTCTCTCCCTCTCTTCCTCTCTCTCTCCCTCTCTCTCTCTACCCCCCTCTCTCTCTCTCTCTCCCTCTACCCCTCTCTCTCCCTCTCTCTCTCTCTTTCTTTCTCTCTCTCTCTCTACCCCTCTCTCTCTCCCTCTCTCTCTAACTCTGTCTCTCTCTCTCTCTCTACCCCTCTCTCTCTGTGTGTGTCTCTCCCTCCCTCTCTCTCTCCCTCTCTCTCTAACTCTGTCTCTCTCTCTCTCTCTCTGTCTCTCCCTCCCTCTCTCTCTCACTGAATGGACATTTCAACACATGTCAATGAATCGGCTGCTATTAAGTTAAGTTAGGTTACTTTATTAGTCAATGGTTACATTGAAATTTGTCTTTTCTCATCTCCCCTCTCAAGTTCCCACACTCCAGAGGGGGTCAGAGCGCAGGGTCAGCCATAGTACAGCGCCCCTGGAGCAGCTCGGGGTTAAGTGTTAGATGTTATAGCAGCCCCCACTAGTTTTACTACTGACACCCTTCTGTCCGGTGCCGGGGATCCAACCAGAGACCTCATGGTTACTGGGAGGAGGAACCAGAGACCTCATGGTTACTGGGAGGAGGAACCAGAGACCTCATGGTTACTGGGAGGAGGAACCAGAAACCTCATGGTTACTGGGAGGAGGAACCAGAGACCTCATGGTTACTGACAGGAGGAACAAGAGAACCTCAGGGTTACTGGGAGGAGGAACCAGAGATCTCATGGTTACTGGGAGGAGGAACCAGAGACCTCATGGTTACTGGGAGGAGGAACCAGAGACCTCATGGTTACTGGGAGGAATCAGAGATCTCATGGTTACTGTTTTAAGGGTTTGTTAAAATAGAAAAAAAAAATGAATTTGTCAAAATTCTACAATTCTTGTCTCAAAAAGAAATGTGACCATAACTTGTCTAACGAACAAAAAAATTAAAAATTAAAAACACCCCCCCCCCATCTCTGCACACTGCGGTGCCGGTGAGTCTTGAGAATGAGGGTGGCCCACCATCCACACACACACACACACACACACACACACACAAGGCTAAGTGGTCGTTTAGTGTCATTCAGTAGAGAAAGGGCTGCTGGTCAACACAAAGAGTTTCTTATGGCAGAATCTGTCACCACCTTGATATAAGGAGAGAGGCGGATGGATGTGTACAGTAACCCAGTGTGTGTGTGTGTGTATGAACTCTGAGCAAAATCAACCTCCCTTTGATATAGAAAGTCAAACATATACACAACAATTCTGATTGATTCCATACTCAGGGTTTAGCCTGGCACTGGTTAACCCCAACCCTTACCCTTACCCTAACCCCAACCCTAACCCCAACCCTTACCCTAACCCTAACCATCAGAACTAAATGCCTAACCCCAACCCTTACCCTAACCCTAACCATCAGAACTAAATGCCTAACCCTAACCCTAACCATCAGAACTAAATGCCTAAAAAAATTGGTCCTAAAAAAGGTAGACGTAAAGGTACACACACACACACACTCACAAACACACACACACTCACACACACACACGCACATTTAACATGTTCGCAGGAGACAAGTGCAAACCATAAATTTAAGTTGCATCAAAGCAGTTTACTTTTGCTGTGTCAATTTCCAAAGAAGCTTGAGAGTTCCATTCGCTCAGGATGTGTTTGTGATGTTCATAAATCACTGAGCGTGACTCACCCTCACTCCCCTCACATCTGCTCGACAGACAGACAGAGGGAGGGAGACCGAGACAGAGAGACAGGGAGACAGGGAGACAGAGATGGACAGACAAACAAACAAACAGACAGACAGACAGACAGACAGACGGACAGACAGAAAGACAGACAGACAGACAGACAGACAGACAGACAGACAGACAGACAGACAGACAGACAGACAGACAGACAGGAAAAGGGCGTTTCGACATGTTTCTAATCACCTGTCTTTTGGAAAGGGAAAATGGATCATAGCGGTACACTCCCAAACTTAAAGCAGTACTGCGTAAGATTTGCAATTTAGATTGTTTTGATTTTTATATGCAGTATATGTTATTTTTCACTGGCATTTTGTCCATTATACCTATTCCACTTACATTTGACAGTGTGGCTTGACTACACTTAATTATCTCAATTCTATTCTTAGTCTATTGTCTGTACTTAGTTACGTTCATACCGCTTTAAGTGTCAACAGAGCTTTTGTGACTCCGTAAAACACACACACATGTGTTTGATGGTTCTTTGACTCCATCAGATAATGTCCAGCAGGCGGCACACACACACAGAACAAACAAACACACACAAGCACACACACACGCACACACACACGCACACACACACACACACACACACACACACACACACACACACACACACACACACACACACACACACACACACACACACACACACACACACAATGTGACTGTGGTTGCTGTTTATTTGTTTTGGCAACAAGAGTAAGATGTCCTGCCACTGCTATTCCCATACAGCATGCAGTGTTACATAGCGTATGTGTGTATGTGTGTATGTGTGTGTGTGTGTGTGTGTGTGTGTGTGTGTGTGTGTGTGTGTGTGTGTGTGTGTGTGTGTGTGTGTGTGTGTGTGTGTGTGTGTGTAAAACACAAACGCAAAACATTAACGGTTGACAAGAAATAACATCTGTTGCTTTGTGAATATCCATAGATGTTTTTTTTTTTGGAATTTTACTTTTATTTGATGATTGCAAGAGAGAGAGAGAGAGAGAGAGAGGGAGGGAGGGAGGGAGAAGGAGAGAGAGGGGGAGGGAGGGAGGGAGGGAGGGAGGGAGAAGGAGAAGGAGAGAGAGGGAAGGAGGGAGAGAGGGAGGGAGAGGGAGAGGGTGAGAAGGAGAGAGAGAGGGAGAGGGAGAGAGGGAGAGGGAGAGAGGGAGAGGGAGAGGGAGAAGAGAGAGAGAGAGAGAGAGAGAGAGGGAGAGGGAGAAGGGAGAAGGAGAGAGAGAGAGAGGGAGGGAGAAGGAGAGAGAAAGGGAGGGAGGGAGAGAGGGAGGGAGAGAGGGAGAAGGAAAGAGAGAGGGAGGGAGGGAGGGAAGGAGAAGGAGGGAGAGAGGGAGGGAGGGAGAGAGAGAGGGAGAAGGAGGGAGGGAGAGGGAGAGGGGGAGAAGGAGAGAGAGAGAGGGAGGGAGGGAGGGAGAGGGGGAGAAGGAGAGAGAGAGGGAGGGAAAGGGAGAGGGAGAAGGAGAGAGAGAGGGAGGGAGGGAGAGAGGGAGGGAGAGAGAGAGGGAGAGGAGAGAGAGAGGCGGGAGAGAGAGAGAGAGAAAGAAAGAGAGAATTTTATTTTTATTTGATGATTGCAACAGAGGAAATAAGTTACAA
>CM049417.1:6097500-6157500 GCA_026929865.2 Hyperoplus lanceolatus | reverse complement strand
TGCGCATCACCCAATAAAGGAATTACACAAGTACATTTTGACAATTTACTTTCGATTTTAAAATCACGACGACATTAAATATGTTTTTTTTCAAATGTAACCATGTCATCAGAAGCAAAGCAAGGTTTCAACTTCATTGAATTAATTACTGGCCGACATTGACCTCCATAAATATAACCATAGCATTCGTGGTCCTCCCTCTGTTTAGTTAACCTATAGTCTTCCCTTCCGCTTCTCATATTTCCAGCATTTGTCTCAGTTTTAAGCCTTTGAACACTAAAGCATGTCGGGGTCATTTCCTGTTTTTGTTCGGACAACTAAAGACCCCAACGCTACGTTCCAATCCCCATACTATCTACTATTTAGTATGGTAGAAAAATATTTAGGACGTCCCAATACATTCACGTCAATTGTAGTATACTGAAAGTACATAAATGCCCCAATAACTCCAATAGCATTTTGGAGTATTCGTCTTTATTCATGACATTTATCGACATAATGTAAAAAGAAATCTTCCTTTCTGATTTTTTTCTCTCTCCCGTGGCCCTAAAACTCTTCTGTACTTTAGTATGTAGTGTAGTAAAAAGAAAGAGTATGTGATTTGGAACGCAGGTATAGTCTTCCCTTCCGCTTCTCATATTTCCTGCATTCGTCTCATTTTAAAGCCTTTGAACGCTAAAGCATAACGGGTTCATTTCCTGTTTTTGTTCGGACTACTAAATACCCCAACGCTGCGTTCCAATCGGTTCCAATCCCCATACTATCTACTATTTAGTATGGTAGAAGAAGAATTAGGATGCTGCAAACTAACAAGATTCTTTTTATGGTCAAATGTAGTATGTAGAATAGAAAAAAAAGAAAGAGTATGTGTTAAAAGTTTCTGTGTATCTAAAAGACTTGCCCTGCGTTCCAATCCCCATACTATCTACTATTTAGTATGGTAGAAAAAAGATTTAGGATGTCTCAATTCTTGTGGTCAGATTTAGGATGGTTAGAAGTACCCGGATGTCCTACTTCATCCGACTGAGATTTTTAGTGTTGAAAGCAGCATCCTATTTGGGCGATTCTGACCCACAATCCAGTGCGCACCGGAAGTGACGTAACATCGACGAAGCCTCCATATGAATACAAACGGGGATGAGACGGATATAAAAGCAAGAGGCAAGATCAAGGCGCGATGTTATGATAAAATAAAAGAGTAAAAGTATGTCCCACTTGTAGCATACTGCATCCTAACTAGATTATGTGTATGGTCAGATGTAGTATGTAGAATAGAAAAAAGAAAGAGTACGAGATTTGGAACGCAGGGTAAAACTCCAAGTCTGCAACAGAGAGAATTGAGGATCTCACTTTGTTTATTTGGTCTCAGCAAAGTTGAAATCTGGCAGAATTTTTTTTTCTCTTTTAAACCGTCATTTAGTCGCAAAGATGACAAAAATAACCAAAATAAATGAAAATAATCGGGGTAATGAAAATGAGACTATACGTTTTCTATGACATTTAATCATTTGATGCATAAGAGCCACTTTTTATTTCTCGTCAACTCTCGAAAGAAAGTAAAAAAAAAACTGTATCAGGAAGTCCTCGAAATGTAACTGACACACTCACTGTCCGTTGAGGGCGAAGTTGCCAAGTTTTTTGACACAACACAATCTGTTTGTTAAGTGTGTGTGTGTGTGTGTGTGTGTGTGTGTGTGTGTGTGTCTGTCATATCCACTTAGAACAGCATCAGTGTTGTACTTGAATGTCTATAGAGGTTGTGTTGACCGCGAGCTTCTTCCAAAAGTGCTTAAGAAGGATTTTAGCTTCCAGGAAAGTTCCATTCAGTCTGTGTATGTGCTTCTCTTTAAAATTCTTTGATAACTATTGGAAGGGTCCGCCATTTTATTTTTTAAATTAGAATTCCCCAAAGTTAAAAGTGGAGTCAGTGATTCTGGAGAACGCTTGTTGTCAAAATCACTTTTTAAGTCAAAATCAGTGAATATCTCCTCACGATCCTGCTACCTGACCTTACTGTGTTCGCGCTGAAAAAAAAAATCCAATGTTATTACACAGCGTAGGCTCTGCAAAACGGGCATGTTGGTATAGCTAGGATATGTCCCCCCCCCCCCCCCACACACACACACACACATTTGTTTACATACCAGTTTACAGAGCCTATGCTGTGTATTAACACCAGATTTATTGACAGGTAGCGGGAATCGTGAGGAGCTATTCACTGATTTCGATTTTTAAAAAAAGTGATTTTGACAACAAGCGTTCTCCAGAATCACTGACTCCACCTTTAAAAAGTCTTCGATATCAGTCCATCAACCTCTTGGCATAATTCCATCAAAGAAGGACTAGAAGATTCTAGAACCTTTGTATAATTCCAACGGAAGCATTTTATAGTCAATCTTCACCGTATCCATATCCATGATTTAGGTCCATAGCAACGGGGGAAAAAATTATCCATCGACAAAGTGTTCATTAGCAAGAAATAACTGGCCGTAAAATGCCCCGAATTCCGCTCAATTGTCATTTCCCTTCAGTAGTCAGTCTGGGTTCGCGGTATATTCGCAGGTTCTCTCTTTTACCGGTCCAGTCAGCGAACAGAAGGCGTCACGACCAAACGTTATGCGATTGGTTGGCAGGTCCAGAGTGGCACTGGGCACATCCAATAGTTTTAAACTTCAACAGACACCCGCCTTCAAGTGAGTGAACGTTTGTCAATTGAGCGATTCCAGACCTTCTGTACAAATGAAATGAAGTAGGATGGTCTGGTAGGACCAGGCTGATGGCTTGTGTTAATGGGTCCACATATCGCACCGATAGTCTTCATCATATAGTGGTGGATGACTTGGTTTTAGAGGAAAGGACCTGTCTGAAGCGCCTCTTGAGCTCCTGCATGTTGGGAGATTTGGGTCGGGCAAGATGGAGGCCTCCTCTCCGCTTCTCCCCGTTACCGCCGCCAAACGCTCTGATAACCTGGAACAAGAAAGACAAGGTGTAATGCCATGTAACTTTATTTAAAGGGGCACTGTGTAATATGACATCATCAAGAAAGTTCTAAAATGCAACGCTCCCTGGGTAACCCCACCCCTTTTGAATAATAACCGAAGCTACAGTGGCCTTTAAGGACAAGAACAATTCTAAATTCTAAACAATGCACCTGATGACATCCCAAAAACATGGATTCCTCCATAAGACCTGCCCTCTCAATGCAGAAAATGTAATATTGATATTTGTAGTTCTCCGCTCAGGAGGATAATTCAGATTATTGGCAGAGGTGATTTTACACCAATGAGGACATATTTATGAATGAGGATATTTATTTTAGCTAATAAATTACTTACTTAAAATGTTACACAGTGCCCCTTTAAACAGGCAAAATGTACACCAGTTACATTAACCTTGTTTAGAGCAAGTAGAGATGCATTGTACCAGGTTTGAGCAAATTGAATTTCCAACCAAGTGAATTAATTGTCTATCACTTTGGATTCTGAAAGCAATCAACAATCTTTAGGTCATTACTGGGAACTTCTTCAGTTTGGACATCAGTGTTTAAACAACACCGGTGCCTGCTGTCCTAAAGACCTTTGCTAGCGTGTTCTAGTGGCGCATGCATTTGTTTAAAATGCAAGTGAAAGAGAGACGGCGGGATGCATGAGGTAATGTATTTATATGTGACTATGCCGGATTAATAATGGTAATATGACCATGGTGAAGTAATGTAAACTTTCCGGTCTGCCTGCCTGTAATTTGATTTACACAAGAGCGAAGGCATTAATAACAACTATATAAGAATAGTTTTGACTTCACAGAGGTTGGGTTTGTTGTTACATGTCATTTATAATCATCAGAGGAAACATTAGACTGTTTTATAAACATTCCCAAAAAGTTCCTTGTGGTCTATTTAATATGAGAATGTGTGTGTGTGTGTGTGTGTGTGTGTGTGTGTGTGTTAAAACTGATATCGCTGACTGACGTTAAGCAGCTCACTCGAACACCAGAAAAGGAGACATTGGGTTTGTACACACCCAGATGAAATGACCCTCGGGGGAAAATGCTACTCAGTCCCATTGCAAAGCATGTGTGTGTGTGTGGTGTGTGTGTGTGTGTGTGTGTGTGTGTGTGTGTGTGTGTGTGTGTGTGTGTGTGTGTGTGTGTGTGTGTGTGTGTGTGTGTGTGTGTGTGTGTGTGTGTGTGTGTGTGTGTGTGTGTGTGTGTGTGTGTGTGTGTGTGTGTGTGTGTGTGTGTGTGTGTGTGTGTGTGTGTGTGTGTGTGTGTGTGTGTGTGTGTGTGTGTGTGTGTGTGTGTGTGTGTGTGTGTGTGTGTGTGTGTGTGTGTGTGTGTGTGTGTGTGTGTGTGCTACAAACAGCTATATGTTAAACAAACCAATATATAAATGAATAAAAGGTCCCACCTCTTGACACAGATGAAGAAAGGTTGTGTGGACGCCCTCATGGTTTTCTCGGGCCGAGGCTTCGAAGTAAACGCCGCCTGTGAACAGAGGTGTGTGTGTGTGTGTGTGTGTGTGTGTGTGTGTGTGTGTGTGTGTGTGTGTGTGTGTGTGTGTGTGTGTGTGTGTGTGTGTGTGTGTGTGTGTGTGTGTGTGTGAACAGAGGGAAAGTTATATCAGGGCTGCTCTTATCTGACAAACATTCCTCATTCATTAGGCAGCATGCAGAATATAGCGTAGAAGGAGCCAGACATATTGGTGTGTGTGTGTGTGTGTGTGCGTGTGTGGCTGTTTTGGTGTGCAGGCGTGTGTGTGCGTGTGCGTGTGTGGCTGTTTTGGCGTGCATGTGTGTGTGTGTGTGTGTGTGTGTGTGTGTGTGTGTGTGTGTATAATTGGACGGTGCGTTCGGAGGTTGAATCAACATCTACCAGATGCATTTCCTAATTGGCTACTGTGGGACATTCTGTGTGAAATGCGTTTGCAGGGAAGGAGAGGACAGATAGCAGGATTGAATAGACTAGGACAGTTCTGCATTCCAGACCTTACTAAAATAAATGTATGTAGGTACCAAGGCTGTGTTCGCAAAGCCCTACTAACGTCCTACTCATACTTAAAGCCCTACTAATGTCCTACTCATACTTAAAGCCCTACTAATGTCCTATCACAGTACTAAAAGCCCGACTAACGTCCTACTCATACTAAAAGTCCTACTCATACTAAAAGTCCTACTAACGCCCTACTCATACTAAAAGCCCTACTAACGCCCTACTCATACTAAAAGCCCTACTAACGTCCTACTCATACTAAAAGCCCTACTAACGTCCTAATGAAGACGTCAATTTGAGTATGTGTTGATTGTGTATGCGAGTTTGTGTAGGCCAGATGAGTACTTACTTCCGGGAAGATTTTTTGTATTGATCGATAGGTTACTTCTCCTACTCAACCGCCCCACAATGCATTGCGTCTTTTCAAACTAACAGAAGTTTTTATAATATTCTTTATTGCTTCTGTAGACTTCAGTGTAAACGGTCCGATGAACCCCGCATACACAATGTTAGGTTAATCAGACAGTATGTAGTGTATACATGTTGTGTATGTAGGAGGGAGGACGTTAGTAGGACTTTTCCAACACAGCCTAAATCTACAGAACAAGAGAGGAATAATAAAAAGCAGGAGTTTAATTCCAACCTAGCGAAGCAGCTAGCGTCTCTCCCTCCTCCGCGGACACCTGTCTGGCTCGGAGCAGATCACTTTTGTTTCCGACCTGCAACAGATTACAGGATAGATTAGACTACAGGGATTATTAGGTGTGTGTGTGTGTGTGTGTGTGTGTGTGTGTGTGTGTGTGTGTGTGTGTGTGTGTGGGGGGGGGAACTGGTATCAGCAGGGAGAGATTTTCTGTCTCTGCTGAACGTTTAGGCAAGTCAACATTTAAAAAGGTGCTACGAGGAACTTTTGAATATTTTCTGAAACAGTCTAATTTTTCCTCTGATGATCATAAATGACATGAAACAGCAAACGAGACCATCAGTGCAGAGAATGCTGTTTTTATATAGTTTTTCTTAATGCCTTTGTCATGAGTACACACACTCACCCAGGAACAACAGCTGGCGTAGTATAAAAGCACTACAGAAAGTTCTTTGGAGCACCTTTAAAATAAATGCCAAAATGATTGGTAGAATGCGAAGTTCAGTTGGAGATTTAAGTGTGTAATGCTAGTTGCAGCATAGATACACCCCCCCCCCCCCACACACACACACACACACACTCACCAGTATAACAGGTATGTTCCCAGAGGGGTGGATGCGTCTGACGTGCTGGTACAGCGGCTGGATTGTGCTGTAGCTGTTGTGATCCGTGATGGAGAAAACCAACACGTAGCCGTCTGCCCAGTAGATCGACCTGGAGGGGCAGTTACTATGGTTACCACAGTTACATTATGGATATCAGTTCACTTCTAAATGAATAATAATAATGAACGTCTGACCTGTTGATCTGCTCCTGGCAGAACAGGCCCTCAGCGTCATCCTGAAATAACACACACACACATCACAGCTTTTTTATTTATTACATTATTTTTTTTTTTTAAAGATTTTTTTTTCTTCTTTATGCTTTATTGATAGTGTAGAGACAGAGTTGAAATGGGGCAGAGAGGGGAGTGACATGCAGAGAACGACCGCGGGCTGGAATCGAACCCGGGTCCGCTGCTGACCGAGGCCCATGGGGGGGGACACCCTACCAACTGAGCTAAGGGCGCCCCCTTCAATTTTCTTTTTAACCTTTATTTATACAGGTAAATCCCATTGAGACCAGAGACTCTTTTTCAAGGTAGACCTGTTCCCATTCCCACGTTACCATTCACACACACATTCATACACTGATAGCAGGCTATGACTATTGGGAGCAATTTAGGGTTCAGTGTCTCTTTGCTCAGGGACACTGGGAATAGAGTAGTTTCATCTATCTATAAAGCATGAAGGTGTGCATTCTTGATTGATTTTGAAGTATTTTGGACCAAATATGTAGAAGTTATCATATTTATATCATGCTGGCGGCGAATACATGCGCACACTGAAGGCCACAGTAACGGCGGGCATGAAGTAGTCTCCGACTAAACCCCGCCTCCCTCTGGTTTGATTGGCTGCTGCGACTAAAGCTTGAAATGAGTGACGAGCGGGACACACACAGCAGACCTGCTTCCTACGGGCACTGCACTAGAACAAAGATGGAAAAAGACCGCTGATGTGTCCTTGTGTGTGTGTGTGTGTGTGTGTGTGTGTGTGTCTTGACCCATGGAGATGCCATATCAGCAAAACCTACATCTGGTTTTCCTCCTTAAATGTTCATGTGCCGCACACACACACACACACACACACACACACACACACTCATCAGCGGTCTTTTTCCATCTTTGTTCTAGTGCAGTGCCCGTAGGAAGAGACCACCCAGCTGTCAGTGTGGGGCAACTCCTCTTACAAGTGATTACCATGATTTTTTTTTAAAGGCCTGACTGTTTCACAGGCTCAGTGAATGTAAACAACCCCCCTCCTCTGAATCTGCATAGTGCAACTTTAATAATAATCAGAGAGAGAGAGAGAGAGAGAGAGAGAGAGAGAGAGAGAGAGAAGAGAGAGAGAGAGAGAGAGGGAGAGGGAGAGAGGGAGAGAGAGAGAGAGAGAGAGAGAGAGAGAGAGAGAGAGAGAGAGAGAGACCTTTGATTTAAGTTAAAATCCATTTTTCCTATCTTCTGTAGATAAGAGTTGAAGATGAGTTCATCTCTGTGACTTCTCGACCTCTCTGAACTGCACACACCAATTATTTCAAATCTGTCTAATCTCTGGAAGCACCGACTGTCTGTCCATCACACACACACACACACACACACACACACACACACACACACACACACACACACACACACACACACACACACACACACACACACACACACACACACACACACACACTGTACTGTACATCCACTTCCTGAATGTCTGTTATCTTTCTTCCTCTAGAGGAGGAAATGAGCGTTTACTAAAAGGCTCGGCTGCTGTAAACAGACTGCCAGGGTGTGTGTGTGTGTGTGTGTCTGTCTGTGTGTGTGTGTCTGTCTGTGTGTGTGTGTGTGTGTGTGTCTGTCTGTCTGTGTGTGTGTGTGTGTGTGTGTCTGTTGTGTGTGTGTGTCTGTCTGTCTGTGTGTGTGTGTGTGTGCGCAGAGTGGCACGTTGCACTCATTACGCTCCTCAGATTGTCCTAAGAATCACTTCCTCTGTCTTCAAATACACATTCCTCCAATCGCTTGGAGATAAACACAACAATGGAGATTTTCTAACGTCTGAATTTTGAAGCTTTTGATGAGTTTTCTGTTGATATAGCAACAGAGAGCAAAGGTCAAAAAGATCCAGTGTTGATACACAGCCTAGGCTCTGTAAACGGGCATGTGGCTAGAATGCTTACCTGCAGCGCCACACACGGTGTGTCTTGGATCTGTAGCGACACTTCCTCTCCATCTAGACCGACCTTCCTGGAGTAGAGAGCACCTGGATGGATAAATGGATGGATGGATAGATAGATGGATGGATGGATGGATAGATAGATAGATAGATAGATAGATAGATAGATAGATAGATAGATAGATAGATAGACAGATAGACAGATAGACAGATAGACAGATAGACAGATAGACAGATAGACAGATAGACAGATAGACAGATAGATAGATAGATAGATAGATAGATAGATAGACAGAGATATTACAGTCTCACCTGTGTTTGCTTCATAGTCGCCGATGAACCTCTTGGTCAGAAACCTGACGATCAGAGCTGGAAAGACATGAAACAACAAAACGAATGAGAAATTGACTTTAAGCAAATAACTGACAATGGAAAGACAACCTAAATCATGTTTTTGTATTTGCAACATGTAGCTACTACTTAGGCAAGATACGTTTATCTATAGCACCCTGCAGACAAAAAGCGATTACAAGTGCTTTACAGGGGCATAACACAACCGATAGACAACATTTTAAAAGTTAAACGAAATTTAAAACATATTTCAATTAGAAAATAAAAAAGTTACAGGTTAAAAGACGAAAGAAAGGTCTTCAGCTTAGATTTAAAAGGGCTGAGAGAAAGTTTACTGGGAGTTTGTCGCTAGTTGCTACACAATAAAAAATGCTGTTGTAAATAAAATAACCCAGCATTTTTAAGGGTGTATCTTTGTGTTCATTTGTACCTAATATGTGATGTAACTTATTGCAATTGTAAGTGTTCCTTTAGTATAAATCCGACCCCCAAAACAGCTGTTGTTGTTGCTGTAACCAATTGACCAATAACGATAAACTGAAAATGCTGTCAACATGTGTGACTGCTTTCTCTGTGACACGTGTTTTTTATTTGTCAGACTGTCATAGCAGAGAGATGAGCTAAACACACACACACACACACACACACACACACACACACACACACACACACACACACACACACACACACACACACACACACACACACACACACACACACACACACACACACACACACACACACACACACACACACACACACACACACACCAGGAAAATGATTCACCAATACTCTGAAATCACATGTTGCAATCCTCTGGCATTGGTCAATGATTGTCTCATCCAATCTCTTGTTATTTTGGAATTTTGGACACGGCTTTTTCCTAACCCTAAGTGAGGCCAGTTTTGCTTTCAGCTCTTTGACTAGTTAGAATTTAAGGTGACACACACACACACACACCTTAAATTTTCTCACTCACACTCTCACACTTTCTCTCTCTCTCACACACACACACACACACACACACACACACACACACACACACACACACACACACACACACACACACACACACACACACACACACACACACACACACACACACACACACACACACACACACACACCTCTCCTTCCTTCCAGAAGAAGAGATATTTGTATAAGTCCTAAAATCCTCCATTTCCCACAATGCTTCACAGCGTTCTTTCATTCAATCCTCTTCCCCAATGAATTCATGGTGATGTTATATTGACATATAAACAATGGTGAATACATCACATTGAATAGATTAAATCAATCTTCACCACATCAATAATTATAATCCAATATGGAAACATTTTGAGAGCTGACCAGTATGCCTACAATTTGCTGATTATAGTTTTGTAAAAGTTATGAATGTAAGGCCTTTTAATTGCAATGGACTATTTTCTCACATACACACACACACACACACACACACACACACACACACACACACACACACACACACACACACACACACACACACACACACACACACACACACACACACACACACACAGTATTTTCTTTAAATTTTGGGCTTTGTGGCATATTCAACTATAACTATATTGATCTGAACATTCGTTGCACAGCCGATTGTAACGAATACCAACTAATACCAAAATAATTGGAACGTAAATAGGCTGCGTGCAGAATGTCGCCCCCTGTCGTTCAGAAGTTGTGATGTATTTTTTTTTTAAAACATTTTCCACTACTTAGCCTCAGACATACCAGGGTATTCCCACCTCTATTATACAACTCGATACCACAAATACACTCCTAAAAATAACACGTAGCATGATCACATCAATATGAATATCCAATCACCCTTCTCCCCTATACAGTAAAATCCCCTATCATGCAACGGTTGAATCATAGTTGGGGGAAAAAAATCACTTTTTTTGGTTTAATTTGAAATTTAATGTGAAATGGACCCTATATTTCATCAAATACATTTCCCATAGATAGGCCTACTCCTAAAAATAAGAATTTGAGTAAGGAAAATGCCAGCCACCTTTTCTTACTACATTTAAGCCCTAACAAGGCGATTATTGAATTACTCACATGGACAAACTTAACTTTTTCAGTTGAATTTTAAGGCTAAATTCCCCCATTTTAAATGACATAGACCCATGTCTTTAATCCATCCATCCATCCATACCATATAGATACGCTATCCCTATCATGCCACTGTTGAATTACTTCGAGTGGTACACGTACACTTGTATATGTTTAGATGAATGTTGGGCTTAATTTGCCCCTTTACTTGACATATACCCGATCTTTCTTACAGCCACCATTCTTACTACATTTAACCCCTTATAAAACCTGAAAAACTTCTCTTTTTGTTGAATTTAAGGCTACATTTGCCCTTGTAAGTACCCTTAACGCTATAGCCCATTTCATCCATATACCATAATATACCTACCGGTTTTGCCGACGTTGCTCGCGCCCAGCACCACTATCTTGACGGTCTTGTTGGGCAGACAGTCGAGCAGGGGATACTCCGGTATGGGAACCAGAAGAAAGTTCCCCGACCCTCCGCCACTGCTTAGCCCACTCATGGCTCCCGATGCGGGGTCGCCTCCGCCAGTCAACCGCATCGAGCTCTCCACTTCTCTCACTCTCTTCACCGCAAATCAAGTCTGTTTTGGGGGATAAAAATAGGCCGATATCTCCTCTCTATCTCTATCTATCTAACCAGCGAACGCCCCTCCCTCGGTAGAAATAAATCCAGTAGTTAGTCTGTGTATCCCGTTATGTTGTTCCAACTGAGAGATAGTAATTCTTTTTGAGAGAGAGAGAAAAAATCCAAAATATTTTCCAAATGTTTCTTCCACAATTTTTTTTTTTTTTATTCCTCTGTGGAGGTGTCAGCAAGTATAACACATATAACGCTTAAACGCTATTTAACAACTCGGGGTTTCCCTGTAGTAAAGGCTATGGTGGAGGCATTAATAAGTAGCCTAAAGTTATCTAGTGCTACGGTTCCCAGCTTTTCCAGATGCGTCTGAGTGTCGACAGACAGACAGAGGGAGGGAGGGAGAGAGACGAAGAGAGAGAGAGAGAGAGAGAGAGAGAGGGAGGGCGGAAGACTTTGAACCATCCCCTAATATTCCCATGAGTAAAAACTAAATACGGCTCCTCTTTCAGCCTTAAATATACCATAAGGCTTCCTGAATAAACAAGGACGCAAACACACACACACACACACACACACACACACACACACACACACACACACACACACGCAAACGCACGCACTGCTGCCATGTCACCCACTAGTTGCAATCGCACCATATGGGAGTGTTATGACAAATTCAGTCACACACACAGGCTTCAAAACATTTACATTCTTGGTGAGTCTGAAAAAGAGGAGTGATAGGAGTGATGTGTGATGGATGTGTGTGTGTGTGTGTGTGTGTGTGTGTGTGGTTGTTACTTTTTCTGCCACCAGGCGAATTGATTAACAATAAAAAGTCAATTTTTTGAGATATAACTTCCATTAACATTTTTTTTTATTTTTGGTCAATCAAGGTCGTCTGATTATTCCAAGCCAAGCAAATTATTTATATTCCAATAATAAATCTGTATTTATGTACACATCGAACATCTCTCGTTACGCACACACACACACTCCCAAAATGAACAACCGTCAAAATATCCAACAGCTGTCTTGTCTACACAACAATGGTAGACTAGTAGAAATCAATTGAATATATATATATATATATATATATATATATATATATATATATATATATATATATATATATATATATATATATATATATAAAATAACACACAAGTGAAACATCTAAGAAAAAAAGAAGTTAACATAAACATTCAGAATTAGAATATTAAAAGTATTTTAAATAAAATAAAAAATAAAAAAAATAAAAATTTGGTTTTAACACATTGGGTCAAACCAAAACATTTCAACCATTCCGTGACAGTTACATTTACACATTCCGGAACCAAGCATATCCATTAATCTGCATTTTAGGTAAGACGGCGTCATAACTAGGGGTGCGACAATAGATCAATATGATGTGTAGATCGATATATCAAGTAATTGGGCGAAAAATCAAATATCCTCGTCTTTAATATATGCTTTTATTTTCACGATATTTCTGCAGGTCTGCGTGTGACACTATTTACTGGTGTGTGTGCGTGTGTGTGTGTGTGTGTGTGTCATCAATCTTAGGCCATGGAATCGTATAAAAGTAGTTTTGGTGCAGATTTTTGATATCCGCAAATAGATATGCAGATATGGTAGGCTTCTAGTTATCTGTCTGTCTGTCTGTCTGTCTCTCTGTGTCTGTCTGTCCGTCTGCCTGTCTGTCTGTATATTGTTGTCCAATAAATCGATCTAAAATCGATATCGCGATTGACACCCCTAATCATAACCAGCTATTGCCTTCTGTAAACCAAATAACGCGCTGTTGTGCTGTTGTAATGTTTAGTTTATACTGTGAGAAAACGGAAAAAATGTCCTCGAAGTATGAACACCTCATTTGGTATAATATGAAAGCACACAGTCTCACACAGGAGGAGTGCACTGGTTCTATTGGTACTCCGTTACAACCAGCGTTTTCAAGTCATTTGCAAAAACCATAAAAAAAATAAAAATCTACTTCTGTTTCAAAGCTAGATTTGTTTTTATGGCCAGATGTAGTATGTAGAATAGAAGAAAAAAAACTCCCTTTTGAGTAGATTTGTTGAGTTTTAAAGAGCAGCACGGAGAGGAAATAGTGTTGATTTTGAAGCCCCAACCGATTGAATGCAGGAGAGTAGGCGGGATCACATAATCTGAGACTATTGATAAGAGGTGCCCTACCCCATATGGTGCTTTTTCAGGGCTATCAGAAACCCCCCATCTGTATTTCTAATGTACATTTTAAACATTCGGATAATACTTGTGACCCAAATGCCACCTGGTCACTCAACTACTGTAGAATATAAACACCTTAAAGAGGCTACGCACTGCAACTTTAAAAGCTTACACAGGGCAAGTTTTCCATTCAGTTACAGTGTGTGTGCTTGTCCGTCTATAGGGGAGCCTCAACCATCGCATTGGCAGTGTTAAACCTAAGTCAGAAAAACAACAAAAATCGAACAAAAAAAAAACTTCAAAATATATTTGGTTTGTTTGTGCGTTTAAACGAAAACAGAAAGTGTAAGAATAAGGTTGTGGTAGATTGGCAGTGTCAGGATGGGGGGAGCTAATACACACTCTTAAAATGGCTACTGTTTCTCTTTCCCTTAGCGCATTTTAAAAACCTGTTTGAAAGTATTAAATAGTGCTATGAGGAACTTTCAGTTTTTGTTTATTCTAGTGGCCCCCTTTGGACTAAAGCGGTAGTGTTTTTACTACGCCAGCTGTAGTTCCTGGGTGAGCGTATACCCATGACAAAGGCATTAAGAAAAACTATATAAAAACAGAATTCTTTGCGCTGATGGTCTCATTTGCTGTTACATGTAATTTATGATCATCAGAGGAAAAATGAGACTCTTTCAGAAATATTTAAAAGTTCCTCGTAGCACCTTTAAAATCACTTTTTTTGAATATCAAATTACTTTGGAATGCTTATTTTAACTACTGGGACAAACTCAGCATTTCTCTCTGCATTATAAATATGACATATCGTCATATACTGCCATATCAGTGTCGCTCTGCAACACTTCCATTTAAGATTGTGTGGAGTGAAAAACATGTAAAAAAGGGGGTTTGACTCCCTGCCAGTGCTGCAGCTGTCTGAGCAAAACACTTAAGCAAGACGCATGAGACGTTTGCCAGTGTGTGATCGGTGGCTGATAATATGAGGTTGACCAGCTGTGTGTGTGTGTGTGTGTGTGTGTGTGTGTGTGTGTGTGTGTGTGTGTGTGTGTGTGTGTGTGTGTGTGTGTGTGTGTGTGTGTGTGTGTGTGTGTGTCCAGAAATAAAGCTTTTAATAAGGAACTAAACTCAAAATTCTCCACGATGTAGTGTGCCAGTTTGGTTGGTTGAACTTAAAAAAAGGTGCTCCGAGGAAACTTTTTATTTTTTAATAATTATTAAAAAAGTGGTAGAAAGCAAAAAAGAATCCGTCCTTGTATGAGATTTCTCAGCCTATGTCTCTGTGTGGTACTGTATGTGTGTTTCATTTCACGCCCTGCCCATAACACTGTATATGTTGTTGCTAGCACCACTTTAATGTTACAAACACTGCAAACTGCATCGCCGCGCTGCACTCAAAGTCTACGCTCAAGCCACTCAATAGGTACAAAGTTGTGTCAGTGGTTTGTTTTGTTGTCATGTCAACGAAGCTGTCAGATATTCGTTCCTCTGTCTTAAAAGTATTGTTTAGGGGATTGGGGGGCGGAAACAAATGGTACCCGTGTGTAAGCGTATAAGATAATTAAGCCTGGAATAATATGCACACACACACACACACACTCACACACACACACAAATTAAAATAACTAACGTTGAGGAAGAAGATGTGATGACGATACGTCGGTTGGTTGCAGTCAGAAGTTGTCGTTGTCGGAAACAGTTGTTTGGTTACTGTGCGTCGTCGTCATGACAATCCCAAAAACTTTTTCTTCTTGTTTGACCTCCAGAGAAATGGAACGCACACGCCGATGTCAGCCTCTTGGATTAGAGTTTTTTACTTTTTTTTAACCCCCGACCGTTTCAACTGACCCCACCCCAGTGCCCCAAGTGTTACAAATTCACACTGCACTATGCCAAATTGTTATTATACATTTTTAAATAGTTAAAAAATAAATAATTTTTTTTTAAATTGTTTTGTTTGTAAAAGGGGATTTTTTTTGCCGTGTAACAATTCTGCCTTTTTGTTTTTGTTGTTAAACATGATTATATATATTTTGTTTGCAGTGTTATGTGTTATTTGGGCTCAAGGAGGGTTTTGATTGGTTGTTAATCCAGGAGGCTGCCATGGCGACCTTGTAACACGTGTCACCCCATCATCGGCGTGGCGACTCCCGTTTAGCAAAGCCACACGGCCTGCAGAAGGGAACAGAGCCTGGGATACTTTATAGGAGCGTGTCCAATAGCTCTCTGTTAGCTTCAGCCCTTACTCTCTGTTGTGAGTGACAGTCTCTCTCTCTCTCTCTCTCTTTCTCTCTCTGTTGTGGAACACTGTTTATCTCTGTGTGTGTCTCTCTCTCTCTGTGTAGTGAGTGTCTCTCTCTCTCTCAGTCTCTGTATTGTGACTGTCTCTCTCTCTCTGTATTGTGAGTGAATTTCTCTCTCTCCCTCTCTCTCTCTGTATTGTCAGTGTCTCTCTCTCTGTATTGTGAGTGTCTCCCTCTCCCTCTCTCTCTCTCTCTGTATTGTGACTGCCTCTCTCTCTCTCTCTCCCCTCTCTGTATTGTGACTCTCTCTCTCTCTGTGTATTGTGACTCTCTCTCTCTCTCTCTCTCTCTCTCTATCTCAGTCTCTGGACTGGTAGAACAGGATGTATCCAGACTCAGAGTTCTTGGAAATGTCCGACGTCAGACCGTAGAATTCCTCGATCGCTTGGGCGTCGATTTTCTACCAGAGAAGAAGAAAAATAAATCAATCAATAAATCGATCACCTTTGTTTTCACTGGAAAGACACTGATGTTTCCCTCATTTACAGTGAGGACGAGCCTACACAATACACACAACTACAAGGATAGCATATAATGAGCAGAGAAAACAGAAATAAAACAGGATAACAATTAATATATATATATATTCATTTAAATTAAAAAAGTATATAAAGTACAAAAAAAGAGCAAGAATAAAATAAGCTGTTGTTCCTGGGTGAGCGTATACCCATGACAAAGGCATCAAGAAAAAAGATATAAAAACAGCATTCGTTGCACTGATGGTCTCGTTTGCTGTTCCATGTCATTCATGATCATCAGAGGAAAACATTAGACTGTTTCAGAAATATTTAAAAGTTCCTCGCAGCACCTTTAAATTTCAACATTTATCTTTAAAATTTGAAAATGTATCTTCATCTTAAAATGGACACTGTGTAACATTTTAAGTAATGTATTAACTAAAATCAATATCCTCATTCATAAATATGTCCTCATTGGTATAAAATCACCTCTGCCAATAATCTGAATTATCCTCCTGAGCGGAGAATTACAAATATTAATATTACATTTCACACATGAATCCTGTTTGTGATATTTATGGACAGGATATCAAGGCGTAGTCGTGGTGGGGAGGGGTTGCAGTTTGGTGGTCTGAAGATCTCATCTCTGCTGTTTGCGGATGATGTGGTTCTGATGGCATCATCGGCCTGTGACCTTCAGCTCTCATTGGATCGGTTTGCAGCCGAGTGTGAAGCGGTTGGGATGAGGATCAGCACCTCTAAATCTGAGGCCATGGTGCTCAGCAGGAAACCGATGGATTGTCTACTACAGGTAGGGAATGAGTCCTTACCCCAAGTGAAGGAGTTCAAGTACCTCGGGGTCTTGTTTGCGAGTGAGGGAACAATGGAGCGTGAGATTGGCCGTAGAATCGGAGCAGCAGGGGCGGTTTTGCACTCGCTTTACCGCACTGTTGTGACGAAAAGAGAGCTGAGTCGTAAGGCAAAGCTTTCGATCTACCGGGCGATCTTTGTTCCTACCCTCACCTATGGTCATGAAGGCTGGGTAATGACCGAAAGAACGAGGTCGCGGGTACAAGCGGCCGAAATGGGCTTTCTCAGGAGGGTGGCTGGCGTCTCCCTTAGAGATAGGGTGAGAAGCTCAGTCATTCGTGAGGAACTCGGGGCAGAGCCGCTACTCCTTTGCGTTGAAAGGAGCCAGTTGAGGTGGTTCGGGCATCTGGTAAGGATGCCCCCAGGGCGCCTCCCTAGGGAGGTGTTCCAGGAGCGTCCAGCTGGGAGGAGGCCTCGGGGAAGACCCAGGACTAGGTGGAGAGATTATATCTCCACACTGGCCTGGGAACGCCTCGGGATCCCCCAGTCAGAGCTGGTTGAAGTGGCCCAGGAAAGAGAAGTTTGGGGTTCCCTGCTCAAGCTGCTGCCCCCGCGACCCGATTTCGGATAAGCGGTTGATGATGATGATGATGATGATGATGATGATGATGATGATGAATATTACATTTTGTACATTGAGAGGGCAGGTCTTATGGAGGCATCCATGTTTTTGGAATGTCATCAGGTGCATTGTTTAGAATTTAGAATTGTTCTTGTCCTTGAAGGCCACTGTAGCTTCTGTTATTATTCAAAAGAGGTGGGGTTACCCAGGGAGCGTTGCATTCTAGAACTTTCTTGATGATGTCATATTACACACAGTGCCCCAAAAGTGCATGTTGTTCTAAATGGTTCTGAACACACAAAAACACTTTTCAGATTCCAAGAAGTTTTTTTTTGTCCATTACCTCGTCTAACCTTTACACAGAGATCTCCTGAAGGCATCGTAATCCTCTTTGAACTTTGATGTTTAAACTGTTCCAGAGACGCCTTTGTTTTCTCTTTACAAATCTCTATTAAAAGGTGCTACGAGGAACTTTGAAATATTTCTCAAACAGTCACATTTTTGCCTCTGATGATCATAAATGACATGTAACAGCAAACCAGACCATCAATGCAAAGAATGCTATTTTTATATAGTTTTTTCTTAATACTTTTATCATGGGTATATATGCTCACCCAGGAACAACAGCTGGCGGAGTAAAAAACACTACCGCTTTTGTCCAAAGGGGGGACAAGAATGAACACAAACTGAAAGTATTTAAAAGTTCCTCATAGCACCTTTAATAAAGAAATGAGGACATTCAGAATACAGAGCAGTGAGATTTAAATCCCTAGAAAAACCATCAATAAAATGATAAGTTTGTATTTTTCTCTGGTCTGCAAATTCAGCAGAAGTGGAAATGTCTCTCCACTAGACCAGATGTGGGTTTGGGCCTCTTTCCCATTATAGTGGAAAAGTACAAACACACACACACACACACACACACACACACACACACACACACACACACACACACACACACACACACACACACACACACACACACACACACACACACACACACACACACACACACACACACACACACACACACACACACACACACACACACACACACACACACACACACACACACACACAGTGGCGATGGAATCAGTGTGTACAACAGACCACGATGACTGTGACGGGGCAGTTTACTATGTATTTAAACACACACAGACAGACAGACAGACAGACAGACAGACAGTCAGACAGACAGACAGTTTACTATGTATAATGTCTATGAGTGTTTTGTAAAATGGTGAAACCGTTTGGAATTCGAACTCAATCGTGTACAATTTCGTACAATAACGTGTAATTATAGCTATTAACTCATTACAATCTAATTTAAGAAATTCCCTTCTGTGATCGAGGTTTTCAGCCAATTCTGTGTTTATTTTTTTGAAATAGAAAATTCCTAAAAATATCCTAATATAAATAATCTAACAATAATGGGGACACAGTTCAGTTGGTAACCCACAAATAAACCCGCGACCACTGCAACGAAAGCCGGAGCCAATATGGTACGCACTCTATCCACTACACCACCGGAGCGCCCAAGCAAAAAGGCCTTTATAAACTTGCAGGAATTACCCCAAATAAGCATCGAATTACACACTTTTTTTTGTAGCTTTTCTGGGACTTCTTTTGACTTTCAATCCATCTTGAGTTCACATAATTTCCCCCAAAGTGGCCATGGATAAACCTATTATATAACTTATTGAGCTCGTTTCAACCCCGTTTCTTTTGTACATCTGTGTTTCCAATGCAAATGCTCCATCACATTAACCCTGGAACGTTTTTTAAGCATCTCAGCTGCATGCTCGGTTAACTGCTGATAGCTGGATGGCTGTTGGCCATTTGTTGTTGGCATGTTCAAGAAGGAAAAACAACACTCTAAAAGGTTACTTGGCCCGGGCTGGAACGCTGGATGTGGTTGACTGGCACTGACGAAAGGAGCTACATTATCATTATTTAAGCAATATCAGCAGCATGTTGTCGCTCGACAGTCGTAAGTACGAGGCCGCAGGCCGAGTGCCGAAGAGAAACACAGCAGCGCTGATATAGAGCGACAACATTGCAACCTCGAGTGTGATATTGCTTCTATACAGCAGTTTTACAACTTAAATTCACAAGTTAACTTTAAAATGTGATCTTTAATCATTTAAGAATGTATTTGCTTCCGCCAACACAAATAGTCCGACAACAGCAGTCAGAGCGGAGCGCGTTGTTAAGCAACGTGTCAACAACTTGACGGGAGCTCGTCCTGCAGTGTTTACTGGTAACATTAACCACGGCGGCCCGATGTCCCGTAAAAATCACTAAAGAAAAGGAGCGGCGGATCTTAATCTAGTTGGTAATAAGGTCCGCTGCCTAATCCAAACCCCCTGCGTTTCATTTCCCAGAGTTTATGAGTGTATTTCGGCCCGGGGGAAGTTATACAATGAGGTGGGAAAGCTAGGCTAGGCTAAAGCTATTAACGTGAGTGTGAGCGACTACCGCACACTGTCTCTGTCTGTGTGTGGCAGCGATGCCCTCTCAAAGGGGAGAGACTCGCCACGGCCAACCTGAGTCACACCGAGTCACACACACAAAGAGTAAACACAAGTGAAGCTCCGTGAGCGGAGTGATTATGTCAGTTTGGTCAGTTTGGTGAACAGTCCCTGAACAGTCAGACTGATGTTGTTCGCTCATATCAGCGCTGCTTCAGAACGCATAAAAGGTCTCTCGTCCAATCAAATCACTCGCTCAGAACCACTGCTGTATAATATGCTTTTAGCCAACATTGGGCCAGTTTCACAGACATGGATTAAGCCTAGTCCTGGACTAAATGGAATTTTGAATGGAGATTGTCCATTGAAAGTACAATTTAGTCCAGAACTAGGCTTAATCCATGTCTGCGAAACCGGCCCTACATGTACTAGTAAAGCTAGACTTAAGATTTCATATACACTGTCAAAAAAAAGCAATGTTATAAAATTAATATAAAATTTAAATTATGCATGTGTTAGTGAGTGAGTGAGTGAGTGAGTGAGTGAGTGAGTGAGTGAGTGAGTGAGTGAGTGAGTGAGTGAGTGAGTGAGTGAGTGAGTGAGTGAGTGAGTGAGTGAGTGAGTGAGTGAGTGAGTGAGTGAGTGAGTGAGTGAGTGAGTGAGTCTGTGTGTGTGTGTGTGAGCGAGCGTGTGTGTGTGTGTGTGTCTGTCTGTCTGTGTATGAATGATGGCCTAAGCTCCACTTTCTCCACTTTGTCTATTGTTTTCTTAGCCCTGTGTCTTATCTCCTTACATTTCTCCCTTAATAAAATACCTCTCCCCAGCCGTGTTTCTATCGCTGTGTGTGTGTGTGTGTGTGTGTGTGTGTGTGTGTGTGTGTGTGTGTGTGTGTGTGTGTGTGTGTGTGTGTGTGTGTGTGTGTCTGTCTGTCTGTCTGTCTATCCCAGGCCTGTTTCTATTGCTCTAAGCCCATTCTGGCTCCCCATCCTTGAGCTATGGTTCAGGTATCTAGGTCGACCCGTCTTAGCAGATTTCCAGGCACAACATTGGGATCGCCAGGAGCTACGGTCTGGGAGAGGGAAAGGCTGTGAGGAATTCTCCTGTCTGGTTTGGAAATGAAGACTGATGGAGATTTGAATCTTTTGATCAGCGCACGGACGCAGAGACAGAGGCAGACAGAGACAGAGACACACACACACACACACGCACACAGACAGACACACACACGAGCACGCACAGACAGACAGACAGACAGACAGACAGACAGACAGACAGACAGACAGACACACACACAGACAAGCACGCACACACAGAAACACACACATACACACAGACACAAAAACACACACGCGCACACACAGAGACAGAGACAGACACACACACTCCACCTTATAAGGAAAATAAAGGTCTGTAAGCTATGCAGGGAAAATGAACAGGTTCCTATCCACAAGTTCAATGTAAAACATCGTATCTTAAAATATCTTGACCTGAGGACTCTTAAACGTGAGATTGTGTGTGTGTGTGTGTGTGTGTGTGTGTGTGTGTGAGTGAGTGAGTGAGTGAGTGAGTGAGTGAGTGAGTGAGTGAGTGAGTGAGTGAGTGAGTGAGTGAGTGAGTGAGTGAGTGAGTGAGTGAGTGAGTGCGTGCGTGCGTGCATGAGTAAGTGCGGCGCGTGTGCGAGCGAGTGTGTGTGTGGAAGTGTGTGTGCGTCTCTCTCTCTCTCTTACCTCTACAATATCGTCGTCAAAGAGCAGCCAGAAGCCGTGGCTCTTGACTATAGTGATGTAGTGTCCTCGGTTTGGTCCACTGCAGGGCACAGAGAGAGAGAGAGGGAGGGCAGAGAGAGAGAGAGGGAGGGCACAGAGAGAGAGAGGGAGGAGAGGGAGGAAGCAGGGAGGGGGAGAGAGAGAGAGAGAGGGCACAGAGAGAGAGGGGAGGGAGGGGAGGAGAGAGAGAGAGGGCAGAGAGAGAGGAGGGAGGGAGGGCAGAGAGAGAGGAGGGCAGAGAGAGAGAGGGAGGGAGGGCACAGAGCGAGAGAGGGAGGGAGGGCAGAGAGAGAGAGAGAGGGCACAGAGAGAGAGAGGGAGGGAGGGGGCAGAGAGAGAGAGAGGGCACAGAGAGAGAGAGGGAGGGAGGGCAGAGAGAGAGAGAGGGCACAGAGAGAGGGAGAACACAGAGAGAGAGGGAGGCCACAGAGAGAGGGAGGGAGGGAGGACACAGAGAGAGGGAGGGAGGGAGGGAGGGAGGGGAGGGAGGGGGAGGGAGGGAGGGAGGGAGGGAGGGCAGAGAGAGAGAGAGGGCACAGAGAGAGAGAGAGAGAGGGCACCGAGAGAGAGAGAGAGAGAGGGCACAGAGAGAGAGGGAGGGAGGGCACAGAGAGAGAGAGAGAGAGAGGGCACAGAGAGAGAGAGAGAGGGCACAGAGAGAGAGGGAGGGAGGGCACAGAGAGAGAGAGAGGGCACAGAGAGAGAGGGAGGGCACAGAGAGAGGGAGGGAGGGAACATAAAATTATGAACAGAACACACTAGGAGCAGTTAAAGACCTACTTCACCGGTGGGAATATGAAGGTGTATTGAACTCTGAGTCTGTCTAGTCTGACTGTCCAAACCAACATTTTACAGATATGACATCACTTCAGTAGAAATGTCGGGTTAGGGATAACAGGACAGCTGGGCCAGGAGAAGACTGAGGAAAGAAAAACCTCATTCATTATATTATAATAGTGATTTTATAATGATAGAACGCCGGTTCCGTATGGGTGAAATATTCCTTTAATGGATTCATTTAATTTGAGATAAGAACTGGAATGTTATTGTTTGAGGCAATGCCAGGGAAAGAAACATGGAATCTTGGGTAATCTTGAATGGTGAAAAGCTCAGATGTGTGTGTGACATGTAACACCCTGTAAAATGGTAGATGGTCTGCACTTATTTAGCGCTTTTCCCTGGTTTTTAACTGACCCAAAGTGCTTTACATTGTTTTGTACACATTCGCCCAATCCAATAATACTATTAACATAAATCAAACAACTTTTTTTTGAGGCACCTGGAACAAAACGTAAGACTATAGAATATGTTTGTAAACCAAACTGTGGGCCCTACTGCTGTAAACAACAACAACAACAACAACAACAACAACAACAACAACAGTGAAACAGTAACTTTTCTGGAAGCTTTCTAACTTCAAACAGTGTTCCAGGGATCACATTTTCCAGTGAGGAAAGTTTGTTTATTCAGTTAAGAGAATATACCTCTGACACAACCAAAAGTTACACACTGCCCCTTTTAACTGTCTCTTCGTCACACACATTAAATGTCCTTGGGCGCTCCGGTGGCGTAGTAGTGGATAGAGTGTGTACCTTCGTTGCAGTGGTCGCGGGTTCAAATCCGACCCGTGGACCTTTACTGCAGGTAACCCACCCCCCCCTCTCTCTCCCCATTTCAACTCTGTACTGTCTAATAAAGCTTGAAAATGCCAAAAAAAACTAATCATAATTTTTTTTTTAAATAATCACTTCTTCTCTGACACACCCAAAGTTACACACTGCCCCTTTACACTCTCTTATAATGTCCCAAACGTTAAAAATCATGTCCTACCTGCCACAGTGCACCACCACAGCGACCAGATCGTACATGCGGTCTGGGTTGGTGGCGTCTCCGGACGTGTTGAATAGCCGCAGCTCGAGAGGGAACACCACGCGATAGGACAGCTTGGTGTAACGGTGAAGTTGGTCCATGTATTTGAAACGCTTCAGGTGCAGGGCTAGGATCATAGGCAGCTTCTTTACCCGCATTCTAGAAGGAGAGAGAAGGAGAGAGAGAGAGAGAGAGAGAGAGAGAGAGAGAGAGAGAGAGAGAGAGAGAGAGAGAGTGAGAGAGAGAGAGAGAGAGACAGACAGACAGACAAACAGACAGAGGATTTTAAAAAGGTACAGTGTGTAATGTCGTGAAGTTGCTCTATGTATTTAAAACGCTCTAGATGGAGGGCTAGGAGTGTGTGTGTGTGTGTGTGTGTGTGTGTCACCCACCTTTTCTGTGCTTCCTGTTTGCTGCGACACTGCTCACAGTAGTATTTGTATTCACTGCATAACGTCTCTGTGTTGCTGAAGCCTCTGTTATCAAAAACACACACACACACACACACGTTTTAAGTATCTTATGATCATATTAGTCGTCCCCAGTGTGAGTGATTGTATGTGATGTTACCGTAGACATGTGTGTGTGTGTGTGTGTGTGTGTGTTGTTACCGTAGACAGTGTGTGTGTGTGTGTGTGTGTGTGTGTGTGTGTTGTTACCGTAGACAGTGTGTGTATGTGTGTGTTGTTACCGTAGACAGTGTGTGTGTGTGTGTGTGTGTGTGTGTGTGTGTGTGTGTGTGTGTTGTTACCGTAGACAGTGTGTGATGGAAGTATTCTGCTCCACGTCCACAGACAGATCCAGGAAGTCTTCATCTTTACTGCTCACCTGCAACGTAAGGGCAGCCACAAGGGACAAAAAGCTGTTCAGCTATAAAGCATTATGAACACAAGACAGACTTAAAAGGTGCAGTGTGTAATATCTGAATAATAATATATTGGCATCTAGTGGTGAAAGTTCTAGAATGCAACGCTCCCTGGATAACCCCGCCCCTTTCGAATAATAACAGAAGCTACAGTGGCCTTCAAGGACAAGAACAATTCTAAATTCTAAACAATGCACCTGATGACATTCCAATCATGACGCTTCCAACATGGCGGCGCACAGGCCGTGGCCCACGGTATGGAGAAATATGGACATATAAGAGACCCTTTCTAAGTGAACGAAAACAATCTAAGAAATTTCAGCTATTATGCACTAAATTAAAACGTACTTATGGATATTATAATTATTTTCTACCAAGTCTGCTATGAAAAAAGTCCCAAAATTCTACACACTGCAGGTTTAACAGGTAGAAATAGTGTAAAGATTTGAAGAATTAAAGAGATGCCCTGTGTAGTACAGGACTTTCACCCTGCGTTCCGAATCGCATACTTTCTACTATAGAGTATGGTAGAAAAAAAATGTAGGATTTCCCGATTCTCGTGGCCAGATTTAGGATGGTTAGAAGTACCCGGATGTCCTACTTCATCCGGCCAAGATTGTTAGTGTTGAAAACTGCATCCTATCTGGGCGATTCTGACCCACAATCCAAGCACGAGAAGTGACGTCACATCGACAGAGCCTCCATATGAAAACAAAAGGGGATGTGACGTATATAAAAGCAAGAGGCAAGATCAAGGCGCTATATTAATAGTATGCCTACTGCATCCTAACTAGATTATTTTTTTCGTCAGATGTAGTATGTAGAATAGAAAAAAGAAAGAGTATGCGATTCGGAACGCAGGGTCAGTTTGTTTTAATTCTTGCGCCCTCTTCGTGCAAAATCTCACTCACAGCTTCGCAGTTGAGGCATCGTGTTTCGTTGGTCAGCGTCCCCTGGAAGATCTCGTGGACCCATGTGGTCTGAGGTGTGTCTTTGTTGTGTCCATCTCCGTCTCCACAGCCGCCTCCCTACATCACATCACATCCAATCAAATCAGTTAAAGTTAGGTTAGGTTACTTTATTAGTCAATGGTTACATTGAAATTTGTCTTTTCTCATCTCCCCTCTCAAGTTCCCACACTCCAGAGCGGGTTTGAGCGCAGGGTCAGCCATAGTACAGCGCCCCTGGAGCAGCTCGGGGTTAAGTGTATTGCTCAAGGACACAATGGTAGAGATGGTGGGAACCGTAGATGTAATAGCAGCCACCACTAGTTTTACTACTGACACCCTTCTGTCCGGTGCCGGGGATCCAACCAGAGACCTCATGGTTACTGGGAGGAGGAACCAGAGACCTCATGGTTACTGGGAGGAGGAACCAGCGACCTCATGGTTACTGGGAGGAGGAACCAGAGACCCCATGGTTACTGGGAGGAGGAACCAGAGACCTCATGGTTACTAGGAGGAGGAACCAGAGACCTCATGGTTACTGGGAGGAGGAACCAGAGACCCCATGGTTACTGGGAGGAGGAACCAGCGACCTCATGGTTACTGTGAGGAGGAACCAGCGACCACATGGTTACTGGGAGGAGGAACCAGAGACCTCATGGTTACTGGGAGGAGGAACCAGAGACCTCATGGTTACTGGGAGGAGGAACCAGAGACCTTATGGTTACTGGTCGGCCACCTTTCCTCTAGGCCATCCTACAACCCAGTGTCATCCATATAGCCCAATATCATAATACTAAAGTCGAATATGAATAGTGAATGGTGTGGATGCAGGAGGACTATGTGTTTACCCCGTCACTCCCCCCTCCGTTGTGCAGCAGTTTGCCGTTGCTGTTCTGTCGCTGGTGGCCCTTCTCCTCCTGCAGCAGGTCTGCGATGGTGTTGAGCAGGTAGTTGAGGAACTCATGGGCGTCCTGCTGCATGTAGTTATCAAACAGCTCTGAGAGGGGAGACAAAATAATGTCCGTCAGAATTTTTATTTATTTTTTAAAGTTACGCAGTACACCTTTAAGTTTGTTTATATTGATTTAGAGAGAGAGTGTTTGAATTCATGGCCTGGACCGAATGCCCCCAATTGACGCACGCACGCCGCACGGATATAAATAAATTAGGGCTGTCAAATTAACGCGTTAATTTCGATTAATTAATCACAGAAAAATTAACGCGATTAAAAAAATTAACGCAGATTAATCGCACTTCTATAATGCCCTTTGACCCGGTGCAAAAGTGGTGCGTAGCTGCACCGAGCTGCACCTGAAGCAGACACAGCCCGCGCGGGTGAAAGGGAGAAAAGTAAAGAGAGAAGCAGGGGGCCGAGGGCTCTATAGACGATTTAATAAGCATGAAGGTAGGAAGACATCTTACTTTATTCTCCGCAGCCAGTGTCTGTGCATTATTGATTTAGTGTGTGCAACAATGTAGGCTAGGTTCAAAACAGTATCTCTCAATCTTTCTCCCCGTGTCTCAATTTTGTTTGCCAGCTGTCTCTGTCCGCGTAAACGTGGTGCGTGTCGCGTGTGTCTCTCAATATTTTTGCCTATGAGTACGACGATGGTGAATGAATCGGCATAAGCATCTGTGGCAGTGCAGCGCTGTCTGTTGTGGAGACAGAAGTTACGAGAGACAGAGAGAGAGAGAGAGTGAGAGAGAGAGAGAGACTAGCAGCTGTTTATAAACAGGTATAAAAGTGTCATAAAAGTATGCGATTAATTTAGATTAATTAATCACAGAGCCTGTAATTAATTAGATTAATTTTTTTAATCGCTTGACAGCCCTAAAATAAATACACAGAGAGGCAGAGGGATGTGGGATAGATGGAAGAATATGTGTTGAAAAAAGAGAGAGAGAAAAGAGAGGGAGACAGTGGGGAAAGAAAAAAATAATGTCCGTCAAAAAAATCTTTGTCGTCATTTCTGTTGTTCTAGAAGTCAATGTATGCCTATCATATACTGTGGGTAAGGGGTAATGTAATGTTATGTATGTACTTCAAAGTTGCTTTATTCAGTTATGAGAATATACCTTAAAGGTTCAGTAAGCGGAATGGTCAGTTTAGCTAACTTCCTGTCACTGACTGCAGTTAGCAGTCCCCTCCCTCGTCACCACATTAATGCACTGCGGTCTTCAAGCAGCGAGTTATCTAGCATCATCTCAGATCCATAAGTGTGATAAAACTTGATAAACACTATCAAAACAGACATTGGGAAGGATTTTTACCTGCTCCGCCATTGTAGGCGCATAAACATTCACACAACTGTCGCTCTGCGCACTTGCACCGTCAGTGAGACGGGTGCCGGTTTGTAGCGTTCTCTCTTCTGATTGGATATCAGTTTCGGGATCCCCGAAAAGTTTATTTGCCGATTACATGCAGAGTGGGTGACTGAGAGATCGGCTTTATAAAACGCGCACACTATATAAGTGATCACTGTATGAATAAAGAGCGATTTAACACTTATATTAACATAAATAAATTGCTTACTTCACCTTTAAATTTTCACTTCTCTGGCACACCCAAAATTACACAGTGCACCTTTAAGTTTGTTTATATTTTTTTAGAAATGCCTTAATGATGATTGGATGTTGAAGTTTTTCACAAAAGACTATACATGAATTTCTCACTGTGTGTGTGTGTGTGTGTGTTACTATGCAAATATTCTATCATGGCGCTCGAATGCCCCCTATTGACTCTTATTCACCCTGGTATGAGGATTTAAATGGCGTGGATGGGCAGAATATGTGTTGAAAAATAGAAAGAGAGAAAGATAAACGACCTCCACATGTGTGTGTGTTTGGCGCCGAGAACTAGAACCAATTAAGATGGCCGCTTCGTTTTCATCTCCGGGATTTTGGCTGACTTTTCATATTTCCACAGCTGTGCAATTAAGCTGAGCTGACACACACACACACACACACACACACACACACACACACACACACACACACACACACACACACACACACACTCAAGTCTTAATAGGAATAACTGGTGATAGAATATTTCACATTTCTAAAAACAGCTGCTGGTGGATGAAAGGTCTTCCGGAGAGACACACAGAAACGCGTTTGAGCTACTGACAGACTGAGCAGCTGTGTGTTCTGGCAGAGCTGTGTGTGGAATCTAAAGTCTCTACTTCTACGTTTCATTTCGATGGATATATTCCTTAGTGAATGTTAAATGGTTGAATGGACTCCACTTATATAGCGCTTTTCCCTGGTTTTTCCACAGACTCAAAGCGCTTTATATTGTTTTGTACACATTCACCCATTCACACACACATTCATAAACCGATAGCAGCAGCAGCTACCACGCAGGGTGCAAGCTAACTATCGGGAGCAGTTTAGGGTTCAGTGTCTCTTTACCCAGGGACACTTGGACATGTGGCGGGGAGACGGAGGAACCACCGACCCTGTAACCCCGTGTACGACCGCCCTACCTACTTTGCCGAGGCCCCTAGACAACGCACGCCCCCCTGTTGTCGAGGGGGCCACACTAACTCTAAGCGCTGCGGTAAACCCCTGCAATGGAGACCGGGAAACACCCTATCCATCACAATACATCATGGCGGCTCGTACCATTCTCTTTCCTCAGCCGTTAGTCGGGCTTTTAGTATGAGTAGGACGTTAGTATGAGTAGGACGTTAGTATGAGTAGGACGTTAGTATGAGTAGGGCCTTTAGTATGAGTAGGACGTTAGTATTAGTAGGACGTTAGTATGAGTAGAACGTTAGTATGAGTAGGACGTTAGTATGAGTAGAACGTTAGTATGAGTAGGACGTTAGTATTAGTAGGACGTTAGTATGAGTAGAACGTTAGTATGAGTAGGGCGTTAGTATGAGTAGGGCGTTAGTCGGGCTTTTAGTATGAGTAGGATGTTAGTATGAGTAGGGCGTTAGTAGGGCTTTTAGTATGAGTAGGACGTTAGTATGAGTAGGGCGTTAGTATTAGTAGGACGTTAGTCGGGCTTTTAGTATGAGTAGGACGTTAGTATGAGTAGAACATTAGTAGGGCCTTTAGTATGAGTAGGGCGTTAGTATTAGTAGGACGTTAGTCGGGCTTTTAGTATGAGTAGGACGTTAGTATGAGTAGAACGTTAGTAGGGCTTTTAGTATGAGTAGGACGTTAGTATGAGTAGGGCCTTTAGTATGAGTAGGACGTTAGTATGAGTAGGACGTTAGTATGAGTAGGACGTTAGTATTAGTAGGACGTTAGTATGAGTAGGACGTTAGTAGGACGTTAGTATTAGTAGGACGTTAGTATTAGTAGGACGTTAGTAGGGCTTTTAGTATGAGTAGGACGTTAGTATTAGTAGGACGTTAGTAGGGCTTTTAGTATGAGTAGGACGTTAGTATTAGTAGGACGTTAGTAGGGCTTTTAGTATGAGTAGGACGTTAGTATTAGTAGGACGTTAGTAGGGCTTTTAGTATGAGTAGGACGTTAGTATTAGTAGGACGTTAGTATGAGTAGGACGTTAGTATTAGTAGGACGTTAGTAGGGCTTTTAGTATGAGTAGGACGTTAGTATGAGTAGGACGTTAGTATTAGTAGGACGTTAGTAGGGCTTTTAGTATGAGTAGGACGTTAGTATTAGTAGGACGTTAGTAGGGCTTTTAGTATGAGTAGGACGTTAGTATTAGTAGGACGTTAGTAGGGCTTTTAGTATGAGTAGGGCGTTAGTATGAGTAGGGCGTTAGTATTAGTAGAACGTTAGTAGGGCTTTTAGTATGAGTAGGACGTTAGTATTAGTAGGACGTTAGTCGGGCTTTTAGTAGGAGTAGGACGTTAGTATTAGTAGAACGTTAGTAGGGCTTTTAGTATGAGTAGGACGTTAGTATTAGTAGGGCCTTTAGTATGAGTAGGGCGTTAGTATTAGTAGGGCCTTTAGTATGAGTAGGGCGTTAGTATGAGTAGGACGTTAGTAGGGCTTTTAGTATGAGTAGGACGTTAGTATGAGTAGGACGTTAGTATTAGTAGAACGTTAGTAGGGCTTTTAGTATGAGTAGGACGTTAGTATTAGTAGGGCGTTAGTAGGGCTTTTAGTATGAGTAGGACGTTAGTATTAGTAGAACGTTAGTAGGGCTTTTAGTATGAGTAGGACGTTAGTATTAGTAGGACGTTAGTCGGGCTTTTAGTAGGAGTAGGACGTTAGTATTAGTAGAACGTTAGTAGGGCTTTTAGTATGATTGATTGATTTAATTTTATTCCAGACACAGAGAAAAACGGTCCATAATACAGTAAAAAGACAAACAACAATAAAAAAGACTAGAAAAGACTCCAGCTGTCAGTTCCACACTACACAAAGAGTGTTCAGATATTAGCATATAGGCTAAAGCGCCAATGGTTCCATAATGTGGAAGTGAACCTAACCGCACTCATTGTAGGGTTCACTAGAGTTGTGATTATGCCATTACATGACTCCGATAGTCTACATATACATCTGTACATAAGATTCCTGAGCACAGCAGGACAGGTGGGCACATTAACACTGACAAACATTTGGCTTGCACTGCTCCAACGTGGCATATGAAGCAGCAGCCTCATGCCATCATTATATGCTACATTGAGTTTCTGCATACTGCTTTTCTTATAGCGTCGCCACAAGAGGGCAGTATACATTGGGGTGCAAAAAGCTTTAAAAAGAGTGGTCTTCACAGACAATGAACACATACTAAACTTGCGCTTCAACATATTAGCTTGTGCATACATCATACAGTACTGTCTACGGATGTCCCTGTCGTCAGACAGGTCAGCAGTTATAAAGTGCCCTAAGTATTTGACCTCCTCACATACTTTAAGGACAGCACCGGACAGAAGAAAATCAGGAACCAACAGTTTATTGTCCTCCCTGCTTCTAGCGATCATGATATTGCTTTTTTTGGAGTTGTACTTAATATCAAAGTCTGCACCATATTGGGAGCAGACCCTTAGCAGCTGTTGGAGGCCAGCACTGTATGGACAAAGAATCACCAGATCATCTGCGTACATCAGGTGATTGATCATGGTGTTCCCGATCACACAGCCTGTTCCACAGTTATTTAGCAGCTTTGAAAGATCATCCAAATAAATATTAAAAAGAAAGGGAGATAAAATGCTTCCCTGCCTAACTCCGTTACTTACATTGAATGGGGCAGACATAGAGTTACCCCATTTCACATACATAGACTGATGAGCATACCAAAAAGCCAAGATTCTAACTAAATATTTGGGAACCCCTCGGTTGTACAGTTTGAGGAATAGCTTCTCATGATTCACACGATCAAAGGCTTTTGAAGCATCAATAAAACACATAAAAATTGTGGAATTTTGCCTGTTATACACATCAAGTACCTCATTTAAGGCAAAAATACACATATCTGTGCCATGTTTAGGTTTAAAGCCGAACTGGTTGTCAGAGGTCAATAGAAAATGCTCCAACCTATTCAGTATAATCCTCTCCAAGACCTTGGATAAAACACTGGCCAGAGCTATAGGCCGGTAGTTATCCGAGCTGTTAATTTTTCCAGCTTTGTCTTTAATGATGGGCACTAATGTGACAGATAAAATAGAATCAGGTAGAATACCATGGGTTAAGAACCCAGTGAAACAAATAGCAATTAAGGGGCATAGTTTTCTACTTGCATGTTTTAAGTGCTCTGCAGATATCTTATCCATACCACAAGCCTTATTATCTTTTAGCATTATAATAGCATCATATATCTCTTGAGGGAAAACCATCACGTCTTCATTGCTATCAATGTTACTCGCTGTGAAAGAGTTACTTTTAACACAGTTGAGGAGATCATAAAAATGTTTCTGCCACAACTGAGTAATTTTCTCTGAGCCGCTGACACCATCAATATTTGTTGGTAACGATGTTTTACAATTATTAATTCTTTTGATTTCTTTCCAGAAATCAACAGGACTATTGTATTGCAGTTTCTTGAGTAGGACGTTAGTATTAGTAGGGCCTTTAGTATGAGTAGGGCGTTAGTATGAGTAGGACGTTAGTAGGGCTTTTAGTATGAGTAGGACGTTAGTATGAGTAGGACGTTAGTATGAGTAGGACGTTAGTATTAGTAGAACGTTAGTAGGGCTTTTAGTATGAGTAGGACGTTAGTATGAGTAGGGCGTTAGTATTAGTAGAACATTAGTAGGGCTTTTAGTATGAGTAGGACGTTAGTATTAGTAGGACGTTAGTAGGGCTTTTAGTATGAGTAGGACGTTAGTATTAGTAGGGCCTTTAGTATGAGTAGGACGTTAGTAGGGCTTTTAGTATGAGTAGGACGTTAGTATTAGTAGGACGTTAGTCGGGCTTTTAGTATGAGTAGGACATTAGTATGAGTAGGACGTTAGTAGTGCTTTTAGTATGGGTAGGGCGTTAGTATGAGTAGGACGTTAGTAGGGCTTTTAGTATGAGTAGGACGTTAGCATGAGTAGGACGTTAGTATGAGTAGGACGTTAGTAGGGCTTTTAGTATGAGTAGGACGTTAGTATTAGTAGGGCCTTTAGTATGAGTAGGATGTTAGTATGAGTAGGACGTTAGTAGGGCTTTTAGTATGAGTAGGACGTTAGTATGAGTAGGGCGTTAGTAGGGCTTTTAGTATGAGTAGGACGTTAGTATGAGTAGGACGTTAGTATGAGTAGGGCGTTAGTAGGGCTTTTAGTATGAGTAGGACGTTAGTATGAGTAGGACGTTAGTATGAGTAGGGCGTTAGTAGGGCTTTTAGTATGAGTAGGACGTTAGTATTAGTAGGACGTTAGTAGGGCTTTTAGTATGAGTAGGACGTTAGTATGAGTAGGGCGTTAGTAGGGCTTTTAGTATGAGTAGGACGTTAGTATGAGTAGGGCGTTAGTATTAGTAGGACGTTAGTAGGGCTTTTAGTATGAGTAGGACGTTAGTATGAGTAGGGCGTTAGTATGAGTAGGGCGTTATAAGGGCTTTTAGTATGAGTAGGGCGTTAGTATGAGTAGGGCGTTAGTATGAGTAGGGCGTTAGTATGAGTAGGGCGTTAGTATGAGTAGGGCGTTAGTATGAGTAGGACGTTAGTATGAGTAGGGCGTTAGTATGAGTAGGACGTTAGTATGAGTAGGACGTTAGTATGAGTAGGACGTTAGTATGAGTAGGGCGTTAGTATGAGTAGGGCGTTAGTATGAGTAGGGCGTTAGTAGGGCTTTTAGTATGAGTAGGGCGTTAGTATGAGTAGGGCGTTAGTATTAGTAGGGCGTTAGTATGAGTAGGACGTTAGTATGAGTAGGGCGTTAGTATGAGTAGGACGTTAGTATGAGTAGGGCGTTAGTAGGGCTTTTCGAACACAACCCAGGAGACCCCCTATCCATCACACTGCATCATGGCGGCGCGTACCGTTCTCTTTCCTGAGCCGGGAGATGAACTTCTTGGGCGGGATGACGCCGACCTTCTTCTTCTGCGTGGCGATGCTGTTGAACAGGTCGGACAGACAGGTGAGCAGAGACTCCTTACGCCGAGGCTGCACCTTGGAAACAACCCACAGCTGTTAATCATACACAGAGAGATTTAAATTAAATGTTAAAGGAGAAGTAAGTGATATTTCTTTGTTATTATACGTGTTAAGTCTCTCTATATTCATTCAGCAATCACTCAAACAGAATGTGTAGTTCATGAACGATGACTCGCTGCTCTCCATCGCGGCACTATCTGATGAAGACGGCTGTGTGTTCATGTGGTGGTGACGTAGGGACGGGGAGGGGACAGCTAACTGCTAGTCACTGACAGGAACTTAGCTAAAAGGACCAAATCACTTACTGAACCTTTAAAAGGTGCTACGAGGAACTTTTAAATATTTCTGAAACAGTCTAATTATTCCTATGATGATAATAAATGACATGTATTTTGAGTTTTCTGTTAAATGTGATTTATGATCATCAGAGGAAAAAATTTGACTGTTTCAGAGATATTTAAAAGTTTCTCGTAGCTCCTTTGAGAGCATTTTTTGAGCATTAAAAATCAGTTGCCGACAGTAACAAACAAACGCGTGTGGATTGTGGATACAGCTGGTGTGTGTGTGAGTGTCTGTGTGTGTGTGTGTGTGTCTGTGTGTGTGTGTGTGTGTGTGTGTCTGTGTGTGTGTGTGTCTCTCATCACTTACCTTGTAGGCCAACACCTTTTCCCTGAACGGCCGACAGAAGTACAGCGCCTGCAGCACCGAGTTACAGTAACACGTGTTGCCAAACTGGAAAACAACAAACACACAAAGGAACATGTTGATTGACACGGAGAGATGGAGAGATTGTGCTTTTCTCGGAAGGATAGAAAGAAGCCAGTGATGACAAGTAGAGTGATGAAGCAAAGAAGGGTATAGACTGATAAGCCAGAGAAGGATAGAAGCTCTCTCTCTCTCTGTCTCCCTCTCCATCTCTCTGTCTCTCTTTCTCTCCCCCTCTCTCTCTCCATCTCTCTGTCTCTCCATCTCTCTCTCCCTCTCCATCTCTCTCTCCGTCTCTCCCCCCCTCTCTCTCTCTCTCCATCTCTATCTGTGTCTCTCTCATTTGTATGGAGTGATAAGGCATAGAAGGATAGAAGCGAGGGATGAGGTATAGAAGGATAGAATAGAGTGATAAGGCATACATCAGGTCGGCAATACGTCATCGAAACCATGGCGCTTACAGCATAGACAGTGACAGCGCGATCGTTCAAAATAAGCCGTCACAGCTCAAATCTGCAATGTCCAGAGCTGGTGTGTGGTTAACAGCAGTAAAAAGACAGACATGTATTCCTTCACCACGCCCCCAAAATATCCCTAAAGCAACTAACTTCTTCACCTATGGTCTCTTTCTTTTTGTGTTGTTTTTGAAATCCAGTTTTGCATTATAGTCGATGGGACGTGCGCTCTGGTTTCCCCCCAAAGTGGGTGGGGCCACAAGAGTTCTGTCTAGATGATGTATTGCCGACCTGATGTATAGAAGGGCGGCAGTGGCGAAGTGGGTAGTGAGATCGCCTCTGGAGTGCAGGGTCGGAGGTTCGATTCCCCACCTACCCGCCACATGTCAAAGTGTCCCTGGGCAAGACACTGAACCCCAAATTGCTCCCGGTGGTTCAGAGAGGTCAGATATGTAAAGCGCTTTGGGGCTGAGAAAATCGGCTAGCAAGCGCTCTATAAGTCAAGTCCATTTACCATTTAGAAGGATAGGAGCGGGTGATGTGGAATAAAAGGATATAAGCGAGGGATGAGGGGAGTAGAATAGAAGGATAGAATGGAGTGATGGAAGACTCACGTTGACCAATCCAAAGTAGTGTTCGTTAACGGGGAACTGTTCCGGTCCAATCTCCTTTTCCAAGGCAGAGGCATTGGCGCCCTGGAGAGATAAGAATAGATACATTTAGTGTGTGTGTGTGTGTGTGTGTGTGTGTGTGTGTGTGTGTGTGTGTGTGTGTGTGTGTGTGTGTGTGTGAGAGAGTGTGAGAGTGAGAGTGTGAGAGTGTGAGTGAGTGAGTGAGTGAGTGAGCGTGTGTGTGTGTGTTCCTCGTAGAACCTTTAAGCAGTGTTGGTTTACTCAAAACAATGGTGGGGGAAAGCATGCATCAGTTTATCATATGTAGGCCAACCCATAATGGGCTAAAAAGTTAATTATATGAAGGGGAGTTTTTAGTGTTATTTTAGGCCACTTCCTCAATGTATTATACACAACAGAGTTCAAAAAAAATCCCCAAATGTCCTCACGAGACTTTTTAAAAATACCAACACAATCTGAGAGGGAGTTTCCAAGAAGAGGTGGACTCACAGTCACACACTGGGATTCTAAAGTGACAGTTAGTTGTGTATTCTGAATGAACACAAAGGTTTAAGCCTAGAAGATTAACTTCTGACTGCTGTAACCTATCCTGTTTGTACCATGTGTGTGTGTGTGTGTGTGTGTGTGTGTGTGTGTGTGTGTGTGTGTGTGTGTTCTGAAAGCTCAGACTTTAGTCATTGTGGCAGGTACATGTATCACATTTTACACACACACACACACACACACACACACACACACACACACACACACACCCCCCCCCCCCCCCCCCCCCCCCCACACACCACACACACACACACAGAGAGAGAAGGCCATGTGTAAAGCATTCATCTTTGACGGCTAAATATTAGTGTGTCTCTCTCTCTCTCCCTCTCTCTCTCTCTCTAACCGCCCTTGTCCCGGGTGAATTTTGTTTTTCAGAAAATCAATTTATTCGATTGAAAAAATAGGGTCTGCACGCACACACACACACACACACACACACACACACACACACACACACACACACACACACACACACACCAGAGCTGGGCGGTTTCACATCCTATTTGGGGGGGATGTTCGCTGACGTGTTAAATTACCGATCGGTCAACGGACATGTGAACAACATGTGATCAGCTAACTGTTACTCTATGGAGGAGAACATGTGATCAGCTAACTGTTACTCTATGGAGGAGAACATGTGATCAGCTAACTGTTACTCTATGGAGGAGAACATGTGATCAGCTAACTGTTACTCTATGGAGGAGAACATATCAGATGTCTCAGTCCCTCCATATTACAGCAGTAGCTACAATCCCAGGTTAAGCTTACTTTGTTAAATTAAAGAAAAAAAGATTTAGGAATAATAGCTATTTCTTTATAATATCAAGATTAAACAACATGATCACAGTGTCTCACTTAAATATGCTGTCTGGAAACTAGCCTTAACTGCGCGCGCGCGCGCACACACACACACACACAGCGGATTGTGAGGAGATTTTTCACTGATGTTGACACAAAAGTGATTGACAACAAGCTGACTCCACGTTTAATGTATTTTTAAATGACGTCTTAACTTACTATGTTCATAGTTCCTAATATTTATAAATTGATTAATTAACGGACGTTTTATCCAATTTACTGATTTCTGTTGTTGAAGTGTTGAAGAGTGCTGATAAAATAAAATAAAAAGCGTAAACTGTGAGGAGCTACATAGCATCTAGCGAAGGGGCGTTAACTCTGTCTATGAGATCAATTGCTATATCGCTATTTTTTTAGACCCAAAACATGAACACAAGCCCAGTAGCCTAATCAGTTGTAGGAAACATTTAGGGTCTATCCCATGACAACAGGAAGTACTTGATTTCTCCATCAAATCCAGATTGTGAGCAGAGGCAGTTAATGTCAGTTAGTGGCGGTTGTTTACATCAGCTGATAGCATTTAAATGTAGCCACACACTCGCTATTCAAACCTAGCTACAGTAATTTAATAATAGCAACCCGTACAGGGGCTTTAAATAGGGGAGGGGGAAAACTTTGTCCCAAGCTAGCAGGCTAGGCTACAACTTTCTATAACGGCTCTGTGTGTGTGTGTGTTTTTATCATGTTGGTTTAGCCAAACAGGAGGCTAAATCAAGGAGCTAGGTTAGCTTAGCTTTAGCGGCCAAGAGTCCATAGCGTACGTTAGAATACACACATTCAAATGGGGGAAAGGCGGAAATCTCAGCTGCTTACCATCGTACAAATCGAGGCGATTTTTCGGACTGTCATCAGTATTTCCATCCGTAAGCCGCCATGTTGGACCGAACCCCGATGTGGAAATGATCAGAGCCGATGATGCGGCTACACAGTTTCCGGGAGGAGCGGTCTGCGCATGCGCGGGGGGGGGGAATTAGCGACGTGATGACGTTTTTATGTATGGTTAGGTCCGTCGCCTTCAAAATAAAACACTCAATAAATTACATAGTGAGCGCAATTTCTGCCAGTAAAAATAAGAAAACTGACCCTGCGGTCCAAATCACATATTTATTTTTCCTACACTACAATATAAAGTACAGAAGAGTTTTAGCGCCACAGGAGAGGAAAACAAAATCAGATAAGGAAGATTGTTTTTCATTATGTCGAGAAATGTCAAGAATAAAGAAAACTCCAAAATGCTAATTGAGTTAGTGGGGCATTTATGTATTTTTTTTTAATAGCAAATTTTACAGCAAATATAAAATCTACTGCATCTGAAGAACACGTAGGTCATAGCCTATTATTTGTTTCATTTTTCTGACTCACCTTATTGATTTCCAGATGCTTGTTGTCGCTAAAAGTACGAATTCCTCCTTTAAAAAAGATGCTTTATATAAATGAATGATGGTGCATTGACTCAGAGCAATACAGCGCTGGAAAAAAATAAAAGACTATTCTGGATTTTTTCTTCAATCTTCATCTCTACATTACATTAATGGGAAATGTTCTTAATGACAATATTTTTGGGGGGGAATTTGGTAGAAATGTTTTCAGTAGTTTGTAGAATGAATCCAAAATGTTAATTTTCCTCAAACATATGCCTATAAATAGTCAAACGAGCGACACTGAACATTTGGAGTGGTCTCTTAATATTGTTGGGCTGTATAGCCTATATATAACTATCATCTCCCCAGAAGACTCGACAATAGCAACAACACCGTGGCAGTTTGACATTTAATTATTTGCAGGTAGGTGGAACATTCGGGTCTTAACACACACTTGGAAAGACATATTACGTAATAACATATTTTAAAAACACATTACAATTCACTGGCAAAAAAAGGACAAAAATATATTTTGTTTTGAGAGGATGATATGTTCACCTGATGTGTGCGGTGAAGTACGGACATCTGTGTAACTTGTTTTGTTTGTGTGCGTGTGTGTGTGTGTGTGTGTGTGTGTGTGTGTGTGTGTGTGTGTGTGTGTGTGTGTGTGTGTGTGTGTGTGTGTGTGTGTGTGTGTGTGTGTGTGTGTGTGTGTGTGTGGTGAAGAAATATAACGTCAAGATGTAGGAAAATATATAAAAAAAATATTTAAACAACAAAAGAGGCCGGATGCAAATACTTCCTAAAGTTGCTTGGCACGTATACCAAACCCTAATGCATACACAGTATAGGACGATGTATAATGATAATGTCGTGATCGTGTGTAAAATAGATGGTAGGATTAAAATGTGTAAATTGAGCTGAATTGGTGAATGTCGCCCCCATGTGGCGAAAGACAAGATAACTATCCTTTTATACAGCTCCGGCAAAACTCAAGAGACCAGTCTGGATTTTTCTTCAATCTTCATCTCTACATTACTTATTGAAAATGCTCTTAATGACAAAAAATGTATTAGAATTAGGCAGAAATGTTGTCAGTAGTTTATATTATAAAACCAAAATGTTCATTCTACTCAAACATATGCCTATAAACAGTAAAACGAGAGACACTGAACATTTGGAGTGGTCTCTTAATTTTTTCCAGAGCTGTATCTTAGTTTTTTCTCAACGCTTAAAGGTGCTCTGAGGAACTTTCAGTTTGTGTTAATTCTTGCGCCATCTTTGGACAGAAGCGGTAGTGATTAAACTACGTCAGCTGTAGTTCCTGGGTGATACGGCTGCCATGCAAAGCGCTGTCTGAACCATCGGGAGCAGTTTAGGGCTCAGTGTCTCTTTGCCCAGGGACACTTGGACACGTGGCGGGTAGACGGGGGATCGAACCTCCGACCCTGCAACCCAGTGGACGACCGACCGCCCAACACACTTTGCCACTGCCGCCCCATATTACATTCACATATAAAAATATGTAAACAGTGGTTATAAGTAACTCAAACGTTTAAAAAAATAAAATAAACTTATCAACCAGATTCAACCTGCAGGTCGAGATGTCTTTTGAAAAGTCCATGAAGAAAAGATGCTGAAAGTTGAAAAATGAAAGTTGTTTGGTTTATGTATAGTATTGTAGATACGACTTACTTTGAAAATATAGCTTATTGCAGGCGGAAAAAATAACAAAGAAGTGTTAGTCCATGCAAATAGACGTGTGTGTGTGTGTGTGTGTGTGTGTGTGTGTGTGTGTGTGTGTGTGTGTGTGTGTGTGTGTGTGTGTGTGTGTGTGTGTGTGTGTGTGTGTGTGTGTGTGTGTGTGTGTGTGTGTGTGTGCTCAGACAGAGTTAGTGTGTGTAATGAATGTGTCCTAAGTCCTATACACATTATGTACATTTGCAATTATTACTGCATCCACTTTAATATAATCTCATACACATAGTTATATAATCTCCTTTTCCTTCATAACTGAAAACCAAGCCATGTTGTTTGCCAGGTTTCATTCCGACATAAATCCAAAATGTCTTCTTGTATTTTTCGGACTTTTTCCTCCTCAATTCGTCACTTTTCTTTTGTGCTTTGTGTTGTCACGACTACAGTTTATATTCCTACACATACGTTACCGTGGAAAAGGTGAATCCATACACAACATGTTCCCGGATGTAATGGCGCTTTTCCACCGCATGGTATCAGCTCGACTCAACTCGACTCGACTCGCATTTTTGGCTTTTCCACCGTAATTTCATGGTACCTGGTACCACGTAGCGGCTGCTTTTTTGGTATCGCCTCGCTCTAGGGTCCAAGCGAGCTGAGCCGATGCTAAAAGGTGACGTCGGCAGACGGCCGGCCACTGATTGGCCAGAGACTATTGTCTGGCCAATCAGTGGCCAGAGACTACCGGCTTCATTCTGTTGTTTATTCTCCCCAACTCTCCGGGACTTTTGAGTGTATTTACGCCGCGTGCAGCCTTCTCTGGCTCTCTTTCATTTGATTTGCATCACAGATCCGAATTTATTTTCCATATATTCGCTAAGCTCACCCAGTGTTGGTTGTTGGGGAAGTTACTTACATACGAGAGGAGACATGTAGGGCAGCTAGCAGCTAGGCTAAATAGTAGCCAGCTGGGACAGACATGATAGCGAGCGATTACATTACAAGCCTCGGACTGAACTGATTACCTCAATAAAATATTCAGGCTGAGACACGGCTTGCATTTGAAAACACCTATCCTGAAACAAGCACTAAACAGTCAACTTTATCATGCCCGTGTTTACGTGCATAGGGATGTACGTGACGCATCCCTACAGCTGACTGTGTGGCAGAGTCACACATCGGGACAACAACCATCCCTTTTAATGGCCCGTAGCAATATTCTTCTACTTCTTTTAGCAAACAGATACAAGGGGGGTATTTCTTAAACATTTTTCATCCGTGTTTTTGGCGGTTGGTTCAGTTAATAATGCAACAGCTGCTCGTAATTTCTGCTTTGCTACTTTGCTCCGGAGTAGCCTGGCTCCGCCCGCCCGCCTACTTCCGGCCAAATTTTATTTTCCCTTCAGTAGTCAGTCTGGGTGTACAGCCCATTTCCCAGTTTTGCTGGAGATTCGACAACCGGTCCAATCAGCGAACAGAGCGAGTGGCTGAGAACGATGACGTCGAAGTCGCGCTCCAGTTTCAGTTGCCAGAAGCCGGCTCATGACACACGTGACGACCAAACGTTATGCGATTGGTTGGCTAATCCAGAGTGGCACTGGGCAGATCCAATAGTTTTAAACTTTAACAGACACCCGCCTCCATGAGTGAACGTTTGCCAATTAAAGCACTGCCAGACCTTCTGTACAAATGAAATGAAGTACGATGGTCTGGTAGCACCAGGCTAGCTCCGGAGTAGGCTTTCAGCCCCTTACGACGACCCCGCCCACGTTCAGCAGGTACTATTTGCGGTGGAAAACAACCCGTGCTGCTACCAAACCAAGTTGAGTCGAGTCGAGTTGAGTCGAGTCGAGCTACATGTGCGGTGGAAAAGCGCCATAAGTATGCATCCAGGCATTTGTCGCCTACACAAACTCGCATAGGCTACACAACCACAACATACTCAAATTGACGTCAAAATTAGTATGAGTAGGACGTTAGTATGGCTTTTAGTATGAGTAGGAAGTTAGTAGGGCTTTTCGAACACAGCACATGCAAGTGATTTGGAACGCAGGGCAAGAAATACCAACTGCAATAGGAATGCTTACAGACAGTTCCAGGAGAAAATATAGGATTTAAGAACCGTCGTTTATAATTGTCCGATTTTTAAAAAATCACAGAAATTGTCTGTAAATGTAAGAGGAATCTTTGAGCATAATGTCTGAGGTTTTTTCCCTTAATAGTCAATGGGTGGGGCGCTCTGGTGGCGTAGTGGATAGAGCATGTACCATATTGGCTCTGGCTTTCGTTGCAGTGTCCCCCCATAACTATCTAATAAAGCTTGAAAAATGCCCCAAAAAATAATGTTAAAAAAAATAGTCAATGGGCCGTCCATCCATCATACCATGGTCTCTGAGCTCGAGCCTTTCCCGGTGAAAAAGTCCCAGAAATTGGGCGGTTTTCCCTCCTCTTGTGGCGTCTGTTTGACCCATACGCTGCTCTCAGTGGACCCGCTAAGGCCGGAGGAGCAGCTAACGTTGCTACCGCTACCTCCAGGGCCGCTCAGGGAGAAGCCGAGAGCCGTGCCCAGTATCGGCCTTCGGTCCTGGGGCTCGGGATCTGCACCGTGCACCCTGGATGAAGAGGTGGAGGGGGAAGACTGGGCCAAGCTGAGCAGGTTGTGATGGGAGCTGAACTGACGCATGTGGCGGATGGATTTACCGGCTGGGGCCTCACCTTAGGGGAGTAGAGAGAGAGGGGAGGAAGGGTCAGAAACTATGTAAAGTGTGTGTGTGTGTGTGTGTGTGTGTGTGTGTGTGTGTGTGTGTGTGTGTGTGTGTGTGTGTGTGTGTGTGTGTGTGTGTGTGTGTGTGGTGTGTGTGTGTGTGTGTGTGTGTGTGTGATTGTTTTAAGGATGAATGAGGAAATTGTAAGATAGAGATAACGTGCGTGCGTGCGTGAGTGAGTGAGTGAGTGTGCGTGCGTGAGTGAGTGAGTGAGTGTGTGTGTGTGTGTGTGTGTGTGTGTGTGTGTGTGTGTGTGTGTGTGTGTGTGTGATTTTTGTTTTCTAAGGATGCAATTTTCCTCTGAGGAAATTTTGTTTATCAGTTATTATGAGTATACCTACCATAGAAAATGTTAACTTCTCTGACACACCCAAAGTTACACAGTGCGACTTTAATGTTCCACAAATCATCCAACTACCTTTTCCCAAAACTGGAAAGACTCAGGCCTATAACAAAATAGATATCTAAATCACAGTTTGGCTCACTTGATCAATTTGAAATATATATATTTTTAAATGGGCTTTTAAATATTCTGCTAACTCTTTCCATTGTCACCACTGGATGGCAGTGTGGTCACATTTATCCTCCCGCTGAACTCACATATGTGTTTACTGTGGGCCAGATAGATAGATAGATAGATAGATAGATAGATAGATAGATAGATAGATAGATAGATAGATAGATAGATAGATAGATAGATAGATAGATAGATAGATAGATAGATAGATAGATAGATAGATAGATAGATAGATAGATAGATAGATAGATCGATCGATCGATCACCGATCGATCGATGATCGATAGATAGTGATAGATAGATAGACAGCCAGACGCACACCTCACCCACACACACACACAGACATAAACAGATAGATAGACAGACAGACAGACAGACACACACACACACACACACACACACACACACACACACACACACAGACAGACAACCAGCACTCCTACCGTATCTGGTGTCCTGTCTCTTGCGGTTCTGGTTGAGTTTGAGCACGTTGAGGAACACTTCGCTGGTGAGGCTTCCCTCCCGGCCGGAGCCGTCGGGGGGGAACAGAGGGGAGGGGGGGTCCAGGAGAGAGAGGGGGGAGGGGGGTCCAGGGGAGACAGGGACCCGCTGGAGGCTCCCACTGAGTCTAGAGAGGCTCCGGTGTCTCTACGGCCCCCAGGCTCACTGCTGCTAGTGCTACTGTCTATGGTGGGATGGCTGCCACTGGGGAGGGGGGAAACACACACACACACACACACACACACACACACACATTAATATAACATAATGGCGATTGTAGGGTTTACGTTTACATTTTTTTTAAAGATTTCTTTATTAGTCAACTTCCACATTGACATTAGGCCCCTGGGTTCACTGCTCCTGCTACTGCTGCTATTGTCTACAAGATGGCTGCTGCTGGGGGACGGACCGACACACATTCATACAGCATAGGGGTGATTCTCTAGGGTCTTTATGGGTTTACGTTACCTAACCTTTTTTTAACATTATTTACAAAAAACTGATTGATGGACTATAGTTGTCATGGTTATCCGGTTGTCATGGTTGTCTGGTTGTCACTCAGTGCATTTACACGCAGACTCATAATCGGGTAAATAAACAAATAAGACTTCAACGTGACTTGTAAAATGCATGTAAACACCTTTATCCGATCTACTTCGCACACAAATCGGCACAATAACGGACAAGCGAAGTCGGATAAGAACACCTAGATAACTCGTTCATAGTCGGCATTCTCTCTGCATGTATACAGGGATCGTTCTGCGCTTGTGTGCCTGCGCGTTATAGGCTACACCATGGGTTATTGCCGGAAGGGAACCGGACGTGGCTCTGTAACCACTTGTTGAAAGCATGGTTGAAAGGGCTACAGCGCCACCTAGCATAGTGGTGACAGCCATGCATCGGACATTTATCCGATTTCTGAAAGGCCATGTATACTCAGACAAGTGGCACGGTCCGTTCGAGTGTCTAGTTCGGTATATGTCTTAATCCAATCTAGTTGTGCCATGGAAACGCACTGACTGTTACCTGAGTTTCCTCCTCAGTAGGTAGTCGATGATGTCGGGGTCGGTCTGGATCAGACTCATCAGGACCTCCTGCTGCAACTCTGCAGACACCTGGGGGAACCGGAGAGGAACCAGAGAGGAACCATTAGGACCTACTGTCACTCACATAACACTCACTGCAGACTTTGTTTTGACTATCTCTTTTATCTATGCCCCTGTAAAGCACTTTGAATGGCCTTGTTTCTTTTTTTCAACCTTTATTTATAAATCCCATTGAGTCCGGACGGAGACTCTTTTGCAAACACATCAAAGCCCCATTTTGAGCACTGACTTTGGGGCGTTTTCGTACCATGAAGAGCCTCCTGTGGTTCTGTATGAGCACCAGAGTAACACTGATGATGGCTGTGCTGTCTTCTATGCCCATGGCAAAGGAACTGATGCCCGTCGCGATGGGACTGCCCTCCCCCACCCCCTCCCTCTGCAGCAGGTTGGGACCAAAGATCACAGCCAGGTTAGCAGCCGTCATCTTGTTACCGGGAATCTGGGGAAAATGTTTGGAGGAAATGTCAAAGTTAATGTCAGAAAAATACTGTGTGTACAGGTCTTAAAAAAGCATTTTGAGCAGGTTTTTATATAGGCCTATTATATTTCAAAATATTTTGGACAAAACTCACAAGCACACACACACAGGGGGGCTGAGACACACGCATGCACGCACAGAGACACAGACAGACAGACACACACACACACACACACACACACACACCTCTTCATCGTTGGGGCCTATGCTGTCCTGTGCGTAGCTCTGTACGGTGTGCAGTAGAGTCAGTAGCCGTAGCAACGTGTCACAGTTACAGGGCGGCAGCAGGTAGAGCAGCCGCTGCAGGTACTGAAGCTGGTCGGCCCCTCGGAGGACTAGAGAGAGAGACAGGGGGTTAGTGTGGGGGGGTGTGTCTGTCTCTCTGTCTGTGTTCTTACGGTTGGCATGTAGAAAGGCAGGGTATAGCCCCCTGGGCAGTAGAGGGTCAGGCATGTTTCTGTCTGTCTGTGTGTCTGTCTGTCTGTCTTTCTGTGTGTCTGTCTGTCTGTCTGTCTGTCTGTCTGTCTGTCTATCTGTCTGTGTGTCTGTGTGTCTTACGGTTAGCGTGTAGGAAAGCAGGGTAGAGCTCTCTGGGCAGCAGAGGGTCGGGCATGTCTCTGAGAAACTCTTTGAGCAGCGCGGCGACGTCGTGCACTCCGTGTTCCTCATCCAACTGCACGTCCACCCCTATGTCAAAGTCCTCCAGCAGCTGACACACAGACAGGCAGACAGACAGACAGACGGAAAGACAGACAGACAGACAGACAGACAGACAGACAGACAGACAGACAGACAGCACACACACACACACACACACACACACACACACACACACACACACACACACACACACACACACAAATCACGTTTGTATGGTTATACTTGTTAGGACATTCATTGACATAATGCATTCCCAAGACCAGGCCAAAATGTCCTCACTTTCCAAGAATTTCCTCAATCCTAAATGCTATAACTCCAATTGGTACTCACAAAGATAGTTGTATATGTACACACACACACACACACACACACACACACACACACACACACACACACACACACACACACACACACACACACACACACACACACAGGCACCAAGAGGACAAACAGCGGTCACTTTATCCCATGGAACAAGATTTCTTCAAAAACAGGATATCGCACATGGTCAGCGTTTGTTTCACTCAAGGATTATTTTTATATTCTCCAGCGAACAGCGGAAAAACAAGTGTATCTGTGTGTGTGTGTGTGTGTGTGTGTGTGTGTGTGTGTGTGTGTGTGTGTGTGTGTGTGTCTGTCTGTCTGTCTATATTCTCCAGCGAACAGCGTAAAACACGGAGGAGGGACTCAGGGGAAGATTATCACTGAGTCACTACAATGCATTATCATTTATTTTAGTGGATAGAGCGCGTACCATATTGGCTCCGGCCTTCGTTGCAGTGGTCACGGGTTCAAATCCGACCCGTGGACCTTTACTGCAGGTCATCCCCCTCTCTCTCTCTCTCTCTCTCTCTCTCTCTCTGTCTCCCCATTTCAACTCTGTACTGTCTAATAAAGCTTGAAAATGACCAAAACAATGTCGACTCACCTGTCTCACTCTCTTCTTGGAGCTTCCAACTCGGAAGATTCCCACAGTCTGAAGCCCTGCGGACACAAGCATTAAAAGGAATTTCATATATCTCCATTACAATGAATGGACATCAATATGTGTTCCTAAACCCAGACGTCTTAAGTTTAGTGTAGCCTCAAGTTAAAAGAGTTTAATCTCATGCCAGAGTAGAATGCCATTACATTGAAATCTGTCAACCATTTCAATGTGTGACCATAGAGGGCACTGTTGTTATTTATACATATTTATATACAGTATAGGGCTATTAGGCTATAATATCAACCCAGTCTCACAAGGAAATGTTTAATAACTATAAGTTTAATTTAAAGTGTGAGAAAAACCGAAACATAATTCTCCCAAATGCAATGTTTTTGTGAATCAAATTGAACACCTTTAATTAATATAGTATTTTTATTTTATTATTATAAATTATAAAAAGAAAAAAAAACATGCACTTTGTTGAAGATTAAAACCTTATCGTAGGTCTAGGTGAGTGAATAGATAAAATAAAATAAAATAAAATAAAAACATGCACTCTGTTGGCGTTTACCCCCTCACCGTATGTCTCTATGTGAGTGCAGCACCTCTCCAGCACGCGGGGCACCTGCCTGTAGATGGGGTTGAGGGAGAGCTTGGTCTGGGCCCGCCCCTCTGTGGACCCTCCAGGGGGTTTGATCAGCTCCAGCTCCGCGGGGTGGGACAGCTGCAGAGCCTCCAACAGGCGGGACTGGGACTCCACCAGGTCTGAGATGGAATCTACAGACAGGCCGCCCTGTAGCAAGGAAAGGCAAGGTTATTGTCTATAGCAAAATTCAGACACAAACAGGGGGGTTAATACACAGCCTAGGCTCTGTAAAGGGGTTAATACACAGCCTAGACTCTGTAAAGGGGTTATTACACAGCCTAGACTCTGTAAAGGGGTTAATACACAGCCTAGACTCTGTAAACGGGTTATTACACAGCCTAGACTCTGTAAAGGGGTTATTACACAGCCTAGACTCTGTAAAGGGGTTAATACACAGCCTAGACTCTGTAAACGGGTATATAAACGGGGAAACGGGTATACACAGCCTAGACTCTGTAAAGGGGTTAATACACAGCTAGACTCTGTAAAGGGGGGCCGCCTGACTCTGTAAACGGGTTAACAAGCATAGCCTAAGGCCAGCCTTTAAGTAAATACTGTATATTTAAATAGATAATTTAATATGATGGGCATATTTTGTGAGACTTAACTGGCTCGCTACATGAAAGGCCACCCTGTAGAGGGGAGAGAGGGGGTTAATACTCAGCTTATAGGCTCTGTAAACAGGTTAATACACAGCCTAGGCTCTGTAATGTAGTGCCCCTAATTCATAGAATGCTCTGCAGAACAACGTAAACATGACTGCTCTTCCTAGGCTCTGTAAACAGGTATGTCTAAACGTTTCAATTGTTTTTGTCTTTCAATTATGATCATTTAATATGAGGTGCAGAGATTTCGTGAGACTAGCTTGTAGCTTCTGTAAATTCTCCAAAAAGGGAGTGCTGGTTAGCAAGGGAGCGTTGCAATCTATAATCGCACCACTAGACGGGGCACAAATACATCTTATTAACTACACAGTGTTTAAAGTTCAACCAATCATACGGAGGAAGCTAAGAGGGTAAATACAGAGAGGAATTCTGGCAGGAGGAAATGGAAAGATCATTTTTCAAATTGATTTCAGGAAAGTCGTTATTTTTCACACTAATCCCGACGTCGACGAAATATTTGTGTGTGTGTGTGTGTGTGTGTGTGTGTGTGTGGCTGTGACTGTGTGTGTGTGTGTGTGTGTGTGTGTGTGTGTGTATGTGACTGTGTGTGTGTGTGTGTGAATTTCCAAATAGAACTAAATATTAGCTTAAGGAGGACAGACTCTGAGGTGGGAAACGACACACACACACGCACGCACGCACGCATACACACACACACACACACACACACCATTCTCACCCCAGATGACACCAAACTTGGCAGAAAGAAACACCTGCCTTGCCTGCTTTCACTTTTTCATTCATCATCGTTTTTATCATTTAGCTTTAAAAGTATGTAACACTATTCCACTGGATTGATTCATTTTAGTTTAGAAGTATAACATTAACTTATTCTTAATTGTTTAAACACATTTTTGGTTATTTATTTTCTTACTTTTGTCCCTTTTAGTAACACCATATGTTTTTACTAATGTGTGTGTATATATTCAGTGTGTAGTGTAACTGGTATTTATATATATTCAACCAATCATCTCACCCTCCTCTGTCCTCGTCCGGTGTTGTCCAGAAATGTAGGGGACAGCGGTTTATTCATTCCATCGTAGACAGACGCCGGAGCCACTGAGTTAGCGTTATAGTTAGCAGACGGTGAGCTAGCGGGACCCCCCCCTCCTCCTGTCAAGGCAAGGGGACCCCCCAGAGGCTTGGTCCCGTTGAAGAAGACCCCTCTAAAGAAGAGACGAGGGGGTCAAGTTTTAACAGAGATGTCAAACAAATATATTATATACATAATTTCATTAGCTAATTCAATTCTTAAAGGAATACTTCACCCATACGGAACCGGCGTTCTATCATTATAAAATTGCTATTATAATACTAGAAAATGCATTTCCTGCTGAAAATGCGTGTGAATGCTGAAACAGCTTACGCTAAACTGGATAGCTGAGTATGAAGATTTGAAAAAGGCCTATAAAGGTTTATAAAGTTGTTGAAGTTTATAGAGGTCATAATTGTGTAAAATAAGTTTAAAAGGAGTTGAAAAGTTGAATATATAGAGGTTTGAATAACATTTCTTGCTGAAATTATGAAGAAGTTGAAAGACATGGATAAAAATCTTAAAACTATGAAATAGTAATTGAATAGACTTGGAGCTAAACTACCTTGATGGCTTGAATGTATATGAATCAGCTAAAGGAGTATGAAGATGTGGAAAAGTAAGAAACAGTCTTAAGTATGAACAGTAGTGAATTGTTTAACTCTTATAGGAATGATGTTGAATATTTAAAAATGTCTAGATGAAATTATAATTGAAAGACATGAAAAAAAAATGATGCGTGAAATAGGCCTTCAAAGAGCAGAGTGTTTTCCCCATTTCAACTTTGCCTCTCCGAACTGTCTAATAAAGCGGAAAAAAGAAAAAAATAATCAAGAAAAAAAAGTGAAATTGCCCTTTAATGGGCAGAGTGAGTCACCAAGGTGAGTGTATATCTTATTGAGGGTCTGTGATCAGGCAGAAATCCCACCTTTTAGAAGCCTCAGAGAGGTCATTTCATCCAAAATGTCACCTCAAACCGCTGCCTCTAACTGACGGACCGTGAGTCTAACTGACAAAATTATTTTATTGTTAGAACCAGAAGAATCTGATGAAGACACAGTGTGAAGATTATGTCTGTAATGTGAAGAGAATGAGAAACAGAGCATTTTAAAGGTGTGGTACAGTCTGCCTTTCTCCAGAAATTTCCTGTCTCAGTTATCAAGGCGGCAGTTGGTTGGACACCATTTAGCTTGGAAGCCCAGACCTCCCATTGTGTAGGTCCGATTGCTTCAGTAGTCACATCTATGCGACCGGAAGAATATGTCCTACATTTTTATGTAAAAATTATCCACGTAGGGTTTAATTTGTGGGAGTGAGAGGCAGTTATGTGGAAGGTTTTGGTGTATTTTTACACCAGTTCTACACTGTAACAGTTGGTTTCCCCACTCTGCCTCTGAACATTCCGTCCCATCCGGATCCCATTATAAATTTAGAAAGAGGCTGAAAAAAGCTTAAAACTAAAACTGTGCTTGTTCAAAGACAGTTTAAGATTTTAAAAAGTTGAATAGGATTTTAATAGCTGCAATTCATGTGAATTGTTTAAAGTTTGAATGGAGGTTGTAGCTGAAAAAATGCGGGAGGAGATAGGTTTCAAAGAGGATGAAGTTTTAGCGGTTTGGAATGCTGCTCCCACCCGCTTCAGTGTTAAAATAATTTGTTAAAAAGCTGAATATTTGAAATATTTGAAAAGGTAGAAAAAAGCTGAAAGGTGACCCACCATGTCCTGAAAGAGCTGAACATTTTGGTATTTGTATGGTTAAAATAGCTGAAGATTTGAAGGAGGTATGAAGGTCCAAAAAACGTACGGAAGAAGAAGTAAAAATAACTAGAAAATGCATTTCCTGCTGAAAATGCGTGTGAATGCTGAAACAGCTTACGCTAAACTGGATAGCTGAGTATGAAGATTTGAAAAAGGTCTATAAAGGTTTATAAAGTTGTTGAAGTTTATAAAGGTCATAATTTTGTAAAATAAGTTTAAAAGGAGTTGAAAAGTTGAATATATAGAGGTTTGAATAACATTTCTTGCTGAAATTATGAAGAAGTTGAAAGACATGGATAAAAATCTTAAAACTATGAAATAGTAATTGAATAGACTTGGAGCTAAACTACCTTGATGGCTTGAATGTATATGAATCAGCTAAAGGAGTATGAAGATGTGGAAAAGTAAGAAACAGTCTTAAGTATGAACAGTAGTGAATTGTTTAACTCTTATAGGAATGATGTTGAATATTTAAAAATGTCTAGATAAAATTATAATTGAAAGACATGAAAAAAAAATGATGTGTGAAATAGGCCTTCAAAGAGCAGAGTGTTTGCCCCATTTCAACTGTGCCTCTCCGAACTGTCTAATAAAGCGGAAAAAAGAAAAAAATAATCAAGAAAAAAAAGTGAAATTGCCCTTTAATGGGCAGAGTGAGTCACCAAGGTGAGTGTATGTCTTATTGAGGGTCTGTGATCAGGCAGAAATCCCACCTTTTAGAAGCCTCAGAGAGGTCATTTCATCCAAAACCTCACCTCAAACCGCTGCCTCTAACTGACGGACCGTGAGTCTAACTGACAAAATTATTTTATTGTTAGAACCAGAAGAATCTGATGAAGACACAGTGTGAAGATTATGTCTGTAATGTGAAGAGAATGAGAAACAGAGCATTTTAAAGGTGTGGTACAGTCTGCCTTTCTCCAGAAATTTCCTGTCTCAGTTATCAAGGCGGCAGTTGGTTGGACACCATTTAGCTTGGAAGCCCAGACCTCCCATTGTGTAGGTCCGATTGCTTCAGTAGTCACATCTATGCGACCGGAAGAATATGTCCTACATTTTTATGTAAAAATTATCCACGTAGGGTTTAATTTGTGGGAGTGAGAGGCAGTTATGTGGAAGGTTTTGGTGTATTTTTACACCAGTTCTACACTGTAACAGTTGGTTTCCCCACTCTGCCTCTGAACATTCCGTCCCATCCGGATCCCATTATAAATTTAGAAAGAGGCTGAAAAAAGCTTAAAACTAAAACTGTGCTTGTTCAAAGACAGTTTAAGATTTTAAAAAGTTGAATAGGATTTTAATAGCTGCAATTCATGTGAATTGTTTAAAGTTTGAATGGAGGTTGTAGCTGAAAAAATGCGGGAGGAGATAGGTTTCAAAGAGGATGAAGTTTTAGCGGTTTGGAATGCTGCTCCCATCCGCGTCAATGTTAAAATAATTTGTTAAAAAGCTGAATATTTGAAATATTTGAAAAGGTAGAAAAAAGCTGAAAGGTGACCCACCATGTCCTTAAAGAGCTGAACATTTTGGTATTTGTATGGTTAAAATAGCTGAAGATTTGAAGGAGGTATGAAGGTCCAAAAAACGTACGGAAGAAGAAGTAAAAATAACTAGAAAATGCATTTCCTGCTGAAAATGCGTGTGAATGCTGAAACAGCTTACGCTAAACTGGATAGCTGAGTATGAAGATTTGAAAAAGGTCTATAAAGGTTTATAAAGTTGTTGAAGTTTATAAAGGTCATAATTTTGTAAAATAAGTTTAAAAGGAGTTGAAATGTTGAATATATAGAGGTTTGAATAACATTTCTTGCTGAAATTATGAAGAAGTTGAAAGACATGGATAAAAATCTTAAAACTGTGAAATAATAATTGAATAGACTTGGAGCTAAACTACCTTGATGGCTTGAATGTATATGAATCAGCTAGAGGAGTATGAAGATGTGGAAAAGTAAGAAACAGTCTTAAGTATGAACAGTAGTGAATTGTTTAACTCTTATAGGAATGATGTTGAATGTTTAAAAATGTCTAGATGAAATTATAATTGAAAGACATGAAAAAAAATTATGCGTGAAATAGGCCTTCAAAGAGCAGAGTGTTTGCCCCATTTCAACTTTGCCTCTCCGAACTGTCTAATAAAGCGGAAAAAAGAAAAAAATAATCAAGAAAAAAAAGTGAAATTGCCCTTTAATGGGCAGAGTGAGTCACCAAGGTGAGTGTATGTCTTATTGAGGGTCTGTGATCAGGCAGAAATCCCACCTTTTAGAAGCCTCAGAGAGGTCATTTCATCCAAAATGTCACCTCAAACCGCTGCCTCTAACTGACGGACCGTGAGTCTAACTGACAAAATTATTTTATTGTTAGAACCAGAAGAATCTGATGAAGACACAGTGTGAAGATTATGTCTGTAATGTGAAGAGAATGAGAAACAGAGCATTTTAAAGGTGTGGTACAGTCTGCCTTTCTCCAGAAATTTCCTGTCTCAGTTATCAAGGCGGCAGTTGGTTGGACACCATTTAGCTTGGAAGCCCAGACCTCCCATTGTGTAGGTCCGATTGCTTCAGTAGTCACATCTATGCGACCGGAAGAATATGTCCTACATTTTTATGTAAAAATTATCCACGTAGGGTTTAATTTGTGGGAGTGAGAGGCAGTTATGTGGAAGGTTTTGGTGTATTTTTACACCAGTTCTACACTGTAACAGTTGGTTTCCCCACTCTGCCTCTGAACATTCCGTCCCATCCGGATCCCATTATAAATTTAGAAAGAGGCTGAAAAAAGCTTAAAACTAAAACTGTGCTTGTTCAAAGACAGTTTAAGATTTTAAAAAGTTGAATAGGATTTTAATAGCTGCAATTCATGTGAATTGTTTAAAGTTTGAATGGAGGTTGTAGCTGAAAAAATGCGGGAGGAGATAGGTTTCAAAGAGGATGAAGTTTTAGCGGTTTGGAATGCTGCTCCCATCCGCGTCAATGTTAAAATAATTTGTTAAAAGCTGAATATTTGAAATATTTGAAAAGGTAGAAAAAAGCTGAAAGGTGACCCACCATGTCCTTAAAGAGCTGAACATTTTGGTATTTGAATGGTTAAAATAGCTGAAGATTTGAAGGAGGTATGAAGGTCCAAAAAACGTACGGAAGAAGAAGTAAAAATAACTAGAAAATGCATTTCCTGCTGAAAATGCGTGTGAATGCTGAAACAGCTTACGCTAAACTGGATAGCTGAGTATGAAGATTTGAAAAAGGTCTATAAAGGTTTATAAAGTTGTTGAAGTTTATAAAGGTCATAATTTTGTAAAATAAGTTTAAAAGGAGTTGAAATGTTGAATATATAGAGGTTTGAATAACATTTCTTGCTGAAATTATGAAGAAGTTGAAAGACATGGATAAAAATCTTAAAACTGTGAAATAATAATTGAATAGACTTGGAGCTAAACTACCTTGATGGCTTGAATGTATATGAATCAGCTAAAGGAGTATGAAGATGTGGAAAAGTAAGAAACAGTCTTAAGTATGAACAGTAGTGAATTGTTTAACTCTTATAGGAATGATGTTGAATATTTAAAAATGTCTAGATAAAATTACAATTGAAAGACATGAAAAAAAAATGATGTGTGATATAGGCCTTCAAAGAGCAGAGTGTTTTCCCCATTTCAACTGTGCCTATCCGAACTGTCTAATAAAGCGGAAAAAAGAAAAAAATAATCAAGAAAAAAAAGTGAAATTGCCCTTTAATGGGCAGAGTGAGTCACCAAGGTGAGTGTATGTCTTATTGAGGGTCTGTGATCAGGCAGAAATCCCACCTTTTAGAAGCCTCAGAGAGGTCATTTCATCCAAAATGTCACCTCAAACCGCTGCCTCTAACTGACGGACCGTGAGTCTAACTGACAAAATTATTTTATTGTTAGAACCAGAAGAATCTGATGAAGACACAGTGTGAAGATTATGTCTGTAATGTGAAGAGAATGAGAAACAGAGCATTTTAAAGGTGTGGTACAGTCTGCCTTTCTCCAGAAATGTCATGTCTCAGTTATCAAGGCGGCAGTTGGTTGGACACCATTTAGCTGGGAAGCCCAGACCTCCCATTGTGTAGGTCCGATTGCTTCAGTAGTCACATCTATGCGACCGGAAGAATATGTCCTACATTTTTATGTAAAAATTATCCACGTAGGGTTTAATTTGTGGGAGTGAGAGGCAGTTATGTGGAAGGTTTTGGTGTATTTTTACACCAGTTCTACACTGTAACAGTTGGTTTCCCCACTCTGCCTCTGAACATTCCGTCCCATCCGGATCCCATTATAAATTTAGAAAGAGGCTGAAAAAAGCTTAAAACTAAAACTGTGCTTGTTCAAAGACAGTTTAAGATTTTAAAAAGTTGAATAGGATTTTAATAGCTGCAATTCATGTGAATTGTTTAAAGTTTGAATGGAGGTTGTAGCTGAAAAAATGCGGGAGGAGATAGGTTTCAAAGAGGATGAAGTTTTAGCGGTTTGGAATGCTGCTCCCACCCGCTTCAGTGTTAAAATAATTTGTTAAAAAGCTGAATATTTGAAATATTTGAAAAGGTAGAAAAAAGCTGAAAGGTGACCCACCATGTCCTGAAAGAGCTGAACATTTTGGTATTTGTATGGTTAAAATAGCTGAAGATTTGAAGGAGGTATGAAGGTCCAAAAAACGTACGGAAGAAGAAGTAAAAATAATAATAATAAAGATTTGAATAACAAAAATGGAAGTCCAGCATTCAATAAAGAAAATGCATTTCCTGCTGAAAATGCGTGTGAATGCTGAAACAGCTTACGCTAAACTGGATAGCTGAGTATGAAGATTTGAAAAAGGTCTATAAAGGTTTATAAAGTTGTTGAAGTTTATAAAGGTCATAATTTTGTAAAATAAGTTTAAAAGGAGTTGAAATGTTGAATATATAGAGGTTTGAATAACATTTCTTGCTGAAATTATGAAGAAGTTGAAAGACATGGATAAAAATCTTAAAACTGTGAAATAATAATTGAATAGACTTGGAGCTAAACTACCTTGATGGCTTGAATGTATATGAATCAGCTAAAGGAGTATGAAGATGTGGAAAAGTAAGAAACAGTCTTAAGTATGAACAGTAGTGAATTGTTTAACTCTTATAGGAATGATGTTGAATATTTAAAAATGTCTAGATAAAATTACAATTGAAAGACATGAAAAAAAATGATGTGTGATATAGGCCTTCAAAGAGCAGAGTGTTTTCCCCATTTCAACTGTGCCTCTCCGAACTGTCTAATAAAGCGGAAAAAAGAAAAAAATAATCAAGAAAAAAAAGTGAAATTGCCCTTTAATGGGCAGAGTCAGTCACCAAGGTGAGTGTATGTCTTATTGAGGGTCTGTGATCAGGCAGAAATCCCACCTTTTAGAAGCCTCAGAGAGGTCATTTCATCCAAAATGTCACCTCAAACCGCTGCCTCTAACTGACGGACCGTGAGTCTAACTGACAAAATTATTTTATTGTTAGAACCAGAAGAATCTGATGAAGACACAGTGTGAAGATTATGTCTGTAATGTGAAGAGAATGAGAAACAGAGCATTTTAAAGGTGTGGTACAGTCTGCCTTTCTCCAGAAATTTCCTGTCTCAGTTATCAAGGCGGCAGTTGGTTGGACACCATTTAGCTTGGAAGCCCAGACCTCCCATTGTGTAGGTCCGATTGCTTCAGTAGTCACATCTATGCGACCGGAAGAATATGTCCTACATTTTTATGTAAAAATTATCCACGTAGGGTTTAATTTGTGGGAGTGAGAGGCAGTTATGTGGAAGGTTTTGGTGTATTTTTACACCAGTTCTACACTGTAACAGTTGGTTTCCCCACTCTGCCTCTGAACATTCCGTCCCATCCGGATCCCATTATAAATTTAGAAAGAGGCTGAAAAAAGCTTAAAACTAAAACTGTGTTTGTTCAAAGACAGTTGAAGATTTTAAAAAGTTGAATAGGATTTTAATAGCTGCAATTCATGTGAATTGTTTAAAGTTTGAATGGAGGTTGTAGCTGAAAAAATGCGGGAGGAGATAGGTTTCAAAGAGGATGAAGTTTTAGCGGTTTGGAATGCTGCTCCCACCCGCTTCAGTGTTAAAATAATTTGTTAAAAAGCTGAATATTTTAAATATTTGAAAAGGTAGAAACATGTTGAATGTGTTTAATAATGTGCTGAAGGAGCTGAACATTGTGATTGTTGAATGGTTTAAATAGCTGAAAATTTGAAGGAGTTACAGTTTTGAAGGGTTTGGAGGCTGCTCCCATCCGCTACAGTGTTAAAAAAGTTGGTTAAAAAGCTGAATATTTTAAAAAGTTTAAAAGGTAGAAAAATGTTAAAAGAGGTCCACACATGTCCTTAAAGAGCTGAACATGTTGGTATTTGTATGGTTGAAATAGCTGAAGATTTGAAGGAGGTATGAATGTCCAAAAAACGTACGGAAGAAGTGGAATAATAATGAATTGTAATAATAATAAAGTTTGAATGCTCCAGCATTCACACTAATAATAAAGATTTGAATAACAATAGTGTGAATGCTCCAGCATTCACACTAATAATAATAAAGATTTGAATAACAATAGTGTGAATGCTCCCGCATTCACACTTATTATTAATGGGTTTTATTCTCCCCCCCGCCTCCCCTGGGCCCGGCGGCCCTCTTTTCCTCCCCCCCCCTTTTTTTTTATGGTGGGGTCCCCCTCGTAGAAATTAAGTATAAAAAAGAACAGTACAAACACACTCCCTCCCTAGGGGGGGAAGATCTAATTTTAATGGGGCCTCAATATTATATAAGGGGGGAGGGGGAGTCCATCCTTTCATTTTTTCATTGCGGAGGAGGAGAGGAGATATAATAAAAAAAAAAAAATAAATAGAAGATAACGTTATAGAAAGAAAAAAAAATTATATTTTTTTTTTTTCTCTTCCTTCCCCCCCCGCAGCGTCGCAATGGGGGTTGGTTTGAGGCGGTCCTGTCTGCTCTCCTTCTCTCCGCCCTGTCGTCGGGTTTTGGGGGGGGGGGGGGGGGCCCCCCCGGGGGGGGGGAGGGGGGGCCAGGGGGGGGGGGGGAGTTTTGAGAAAAAAAAGAGAAAAAAAAAAAAAAAAAAAAAAAAATTATATTTTTATTAAAAAAAATTTTAATTATATTAAGGGAGGGGGGGTGGGGGGGGGGGGGGGGGAGTGAGGGTAGGGGGGGGGGGGGGGGGGGGGTAAAATAAAAAAAATAAAAAAAAGAAAAAAATAAAATTATAAAATTTATTTATAAAAAAAAAAAAAATTTACATTTGCATATTTCTGAAAAAATTGTGTTTCAAAAAGTAATTGTTATAATGTAAGTAATTTCACTGCCAAGGTATCGTATATTAGAACATTAAATACATCTAGATATTGGAGTTGAAAACTTAATTTCATTTTTACAACATAAGACAAGAGATCCATTATAAATTAGACAAATATGTTAAAAAAAGAACATACAAAAAAGTCCTGAATGAAAAAAACTAATCTTGAGGTATAATGTCCGTTGAAGATGGTTGTATAGGAGAAATATACAGAGGCAAACAGACCAGGTTTAGTTAAATAAACACCTGCATGTACATGTTAAACCTTTGATTTGTACTGAAAGAAAACATGTTATGGAACTTGTAAAATAGACAAAAATCTTGAAAAAAACAATATTTTGTTCCCGTAAGTTTGTCATTGCCCGTGTACAAAGGCTCTCGGCCCTGAAGATGAAAGACCAAATCCTTTTCCTGTTTGGAGTTCAGAAGGGATCAGCACAGGAATGACTTCTGTAAATAAAACACACAGTCTGTAAAGCTGGGGTATATGATTTGACCAATCAGAGCGGGGCTCCGATTCTCTGTTCTTATTGGCTGTTGGGACTGTCCATTCAAATTGGCACGACGTTGTTGGTGTAGAGCGTGTCAGGGAGGGACCATAGGGGAGGGGCCAAAGAGAACAAGTGGAGCGGTTGAGGTATTTGGATTCAAATCTCTATCTCAACTGCCATTTTCTCCCCAAATCATATACCCCAGCTTTAACTGGACTCAATGTGTTCGTACAAAAGTAATATATCCGGAAAAACTGTTTAAAAACACTCCGGCCTTCGTTGCAGTGGAATCCCAAATCTCTGTTTACAGGTGACGAAATACATGTTCAGCCCAGTGAACTCTTGAACACTGTCTCGCTTCCGGGACAGATTACAAGTTCACACACACACACACACACACTCGCTCCAGGGACAGATTAAGGTTAAGAGAGTAGAAGAAGAGGTAATCCTGTTAGACATGAACCAGACACACACACACACACACACACACACACACACACACACACACTTACACAACATGACAACTGATATTGTGAATCCTCTAGTTTGGCCGAAGTAAAGCACACACTGAGATTTGGCTCAACAGTTAGCACAGATCCAAAGCATTAAGGGCGACAAGATAGTCAAGAAAGA
>CM049417.1:6082500-6087500 GCA_026929865.2 Hyperoplus lanceolatus | reverse complement strand
TTAGGAAGCCATTCTTATATCAGTATTAAAGGCCTACTTCTCCAGTGGGAATATGAAGATGTATTGAACTCTGAGATCCTATGTAGTATAAATGCGCAAATAAATTAGAAATCGGTTCATCTTAGCCTGAAAAAAGGCAGAACGAGTCTTTTATGGTCTCACTGTCTAACCCTACAGTTTGCCTAGTTGTGACATCACAACTGGGAAAACTGTAGGGTTAAAAAAACCACTCTTTCTGCCTTTTCTCAGGCTAGGATGAACCGATTTCTAAAATGTTTGTGCATTTATACTACATAGGATCTCAGAGTTCAATACACCTTCATATTCTCACTGGTGAAGTAGGCCTTTAAATATGCAGATACATGGGGTGCTCTGGTGGCGTAGTGGATAGAGCGCGTATCATATTGTCTCCGGCCTTCGTTGCAGTGGTCGCGGGTTCAAATCTGGCCCGTGGACCTTTACTGCAGGTCATCCCCCCTCTCTCTCTCTCTCTCTCTCTCCCCATTTCAACTCTGTACTATCTAATAAAAAAAAAATCAAAAATGTTTTCCCTATAACTTACCGTAAGAGTGTTAGCTTTAGCCTCAAAACTCAAAGGTTTTCTTCACTTTTTCAGTTTTGACAAGACACCTGAGGGCAGCCTGTAAGAAGTAGCCTAAGATGAACAAAAAGATATGTATTTTAACTTATTTCTTTATCATAATCCTACTTCAAACGATGTAGTGTTTGAGCTTCAGTGCTTTTGGGTTCAGTGATCAGAGTTGAGAAGGTCAGACTAATAACAGAAACAGTTCTGGGAGAGAGAGCAGCGGTGTGTGAGAAACATGCGAGAGTTTGACTGGTCTCATAGGAGAAAGTCTACGGACAGACCCTACACACACACACACACACACACACACACACACACACACACACACACACACACACACACACACACACACACACACACACGTTTCTACGGCTAAACTTGCGAGGACAGTCATTGACATGATGCATTCCCTAGCCCCTTACCCTAACCCTAATTTAAACCTAATTCATACCTGAACCCTTAAAACCAAGTGTTAACCCTCAAACAGCCCTTTAAAGGCCTGTCCCAATGTGAGAACAACACACACACACACACACACACACACACACACACACAGTAACTATGATCCTCCTGACCTCCTGTCGCAATAAACAAGACAGAGAAACCCTCCTAGTCTGCAGTCCTTCGTTTGTTTGAAAAATATTTACAGTGTGTGTGTGTGTGTGTGTGTGTGTGTGTGTGTGTGTGTGTGTGTGTGTGTGTGTGTGTGCGCGTGCGCGTGCGTGTGCGTGTGCGTGTGTGTGTGTGTGTGTTTTACAGTTTGTTTGTGAGGCGATCCCACCCCTGTACCGACTGGATTTAGTACTCTAAAGTTCCTACGGCTGTGTCCATTAACATAAACAATACATCAAAGCAGAGAACAGTCCAGTGGCAAGAAGAGGAATGGTTGTCTAAGGAGTAGAGCACATAAAAATGTTTGAGGTTATCAAACACACACACACACTCACACACACACACACACACACACACACACACACACACACACACACACACACACACACACACACACACACACACACACACACACACACACAGATTGTGAGGAGATATTCACTGATTTTGACAAAAAAGTGACTTTCACAACAAAAAGCGTTCTCCAGATTCACTGACTACATCTTTAAATGGTCTACGGGCAATAACAAGTGTGTGTGTGTGTGTGTGTGTGTGTGTGTGTGTGTGTGTGTGTGTGTGTGTGTGTGTGTGTGTGTGTGTGTGTGTGTGTGTGTGGTGTGTGAGTGACTGTGAGGAATGAGACACAGAGGTTAAGCCCAGTGTGCTCAGTCAAGTTTTATCTGTTCAAAGGGAAACATTCTGAACGCCTGAGTAAGCAGCTCAGTCGACAGCTCTGATAAGAGAAAGGGCCGAATCTTGGGGTACTCGGGCCACCATGAGGTCTCTGTGTGTCTGTCTCTCTCTGTGTGTCTGTCTGTGTGTCTGTCTGTCTGTCTGTGTGTCTGTCTATCTGTCTGTCTGTCTGATAAAACTAATCCATCTGCCTAACTCATGGTATGGATATCTTGATCCATATGTTTGGTTTAAAAGCGCTGGGCGCTCCGGTGGCGTAGTGGATAGAGCGCGTACCATATCGGCTCCGGCCTTCGTTGCAGTGGTCGTGGGTTCAAATCCGACCCGTGGACCTTTACTGCAGGTCATCCCCTCTCTCTCTCTCTCTGTCTCTCTCTGTCTCTCTCTCTGTCTCTCTCTCTGTCTCCCCATTTCAACTCTGTACTATCTAATAGATGGAAATAATGGAGAGAAGCTTCTCCCTATACCTCGTGGTGTGTGTGTGTGTGTGTGTGTGTGTGCGTGCGTGTGTGCGTGCGTGTGTGCGTGTGCCTACCTCGTGGTATGGAGATCTTGATGTCCAGGTCCCTCTCCTCGAGGTGGTAGAGAGCGACCTCCTGCAGGCGGCTCCTCTCCAGCTCAGACAGGCTCTGGATGGGAACCGGCTGCAACCGCACGCTCTGCCCCAACATGGTCGCCCACGTGTGGTCGCCCTGATGACAAGAGAGAGACAGACAGGTTAGACAGACAGGTAGACAGGTAGACAGGGAGACAGACAGACACGCTCTGACCCAACATGGTCGCCCACGAGTGGTCGCCCTGATGACAAGAGAGAGACAGACAGGTTAGACAGACAGACAGACAGACAGGTAAACAGCCACGCAGACACACAGGTAAACAGACAGACAGACACACACACACACACACACACACACACACACACACACACACACAGGCTCTGGATGGGCAACGGCTGCAACCGCACACTCTGAACCAACATGGTCGCCCACGTGTGGACGACAGCAGACAGTTGGTTAGTGAGGATGTAACAACATTTTAAAATAGTAAATGATAAAAATGATTTGCAGTGATGTGTGCTCTCACTATATATATATATATATATATATATATATATATATATATATATATATATATATATATATATATATGGACTAATGTCACTAATACAGGACTTTTACTTGTAGTAGAGTACTGCCATAGCACTGACCACATTCACACACACACACACACACACACACACACACACACACACACACACACACACACACACACACACACACACACACACGCTCCGTTATTTCCCGCAGGGCCCCAGAGTCTTAAGTAATCCATGTATCAATGGCACAATCACTACCACGCATCACACTGACACATACAGTCAATACACATGAGCTATAGTTAGTCTGGTACAACGTTTTTACATATTCCCTAGAAGTTGGGTTTACACACACACACACACACACACACACACACACACACACACACACACACACACACACACACAGTGAGCTGAAACAGATGTGTTCTGATGTGACTTCCATTTATAACTTTGCTCTTGAAATTAACTTTTAAGTGGACGCACCTATCTGAACCGTGGAGATGCTTGGATAGGCTGAGATCCAACTAGTAATGTTTTGAAGACTTATAACTCTTAAAGACCTACTTCACCAGTGGAAATATGAACGTGTATTGAACTCTGAGATCCTATGTAGTTTAAGTGTCCAAGAATTTTAGAAATCGGTTGATCCTAGCCTGAGAAAAGGCAGAAAGAGCGTTTTATGGTCTCACTGTCTAACCCTACATTTTCCCATGTGTTACGTCACGCATGGTAAAACGTAGGGTTAGGATTAATAGGACAGCTGGGCCAAGGGAAGACTGAGGGAAGAAAAACCACATTCATTATATTATAATAGCGATTTTATAATGATAGAACGCCGGTTCCGTATGCGTGAAGTATTCTTTTAAGCACTGGTAACATTTAGAGATATTGGTCTATTTTGCTTCCATAACATGTCTTCTTTCATACTAGTATAAATCAAAGGTCCATAATGCACATTTGGGTGTTTATTTGACTAATCCTTGTCTGTTTGCGTCTGTATATTTCTCCTATACAACCATCTTTATCTCAACATTAGTTTCTTTTTCTCAATACTCTGAACCATGAATCTCAACTTCTAAAGCACTTACATCAATTTAACTTAATCCATGATCATTCTCAGCACTATTCTGAAGGTTATTACAGAAGGATGTGTTCATGCTTTGTTAACTGTCTGATTTATGAGACATTTTGTTCTTAGAAACATGCTGCAAATGCATTTTTAAGACCTATATACACACATGTTTTTAGATTTGCAATGGCTGACTCCACTTGAGACCAAACACACAACTGTTACAGTAACTTGGAGAATGATGGATGGAGAGAATAATGAAAAACAGGAGATGGAGAGAGGGAGGAAACTTGAGAAAGAAAGTGAACAAGGAGTGAAATCTCGCTTGATGGGCGGCCGGCCACAGGTTAATAAGAACCAGACAAACGCACTCTAAGATATGAAGGTCTATTCTGCAAGCTCTGGTTCCCCCTCTTAGACAAACGTGTGTGTGTGTGTGTGTGTGTGTCGAGTGGCCCTGTACCCATTGAGAAACAGTGACCGTTAAGTCTAAGGAATTTTGCACAAAGGAATGTAGCATATCAAATCCGGCTTCTAAAACACACACACACACACACACACACACACACACACACACACACACACACACACACACACACACACACACACACACACACACACACACACACACAAACACACACACACAGTGAGCTTTCGCCTGATACTAACAGGCACACGGCCACTTAAAACAATCATGAACAATATGCTGTTACAGTTTTTGCCTAATGCGTAAACACTAAAAGTGGTTGCTAGGCCCAAAGCATCACAACCTCTGACTTTGGTGACCATGCCCTAAACACAAGCACCAACCCCACAAACACAAAATGTGCTTTACACTGTGTTTGAAATTCTCCAACACACTTCTTGCAAAACACTACACACACACACACGCAAGCCACACACACACACACACACACACACACACACACACACACACA
>CM049417.1:6045000-6072500 GCA_026929865.2 Hyperoplus lanceolatus | reverse complement strand
CGTAAATACACTCAAAAGTCCCGGAGAGTTGGGGAGAATAAACAACAGAATGAAGCCGGTAGTCTCTGGCCACTGATTCGCCAGACAATAGTCTCTGGCCAATCAGTGGCCGGCCGTCTGCCGACGTCACCTTTTAGCATCGGCTCAGCTCGCTTGGAACCTAGAGCGAGGTGATACCAAAAAAGCAGCCGCTACATGGTACCAGGTATCATGAAATTGCGGTGGAAAAGCCAAAAATGCGAGTTGAGTCGAGTCGAGTCGAGCTGATACCATGCGGTGGAAAAGCGCCATAAGGGAGCTAAAATGACTTATCAGTCAAATTTACACATTTCCCATTCATTCAGGATGTTTCCTAGAAAAGGGCAATAGCAGATTTTTTTCAAGATAAAGGGCAGTGAAAATATGATTGTTTAAAAAAAAGTTTTCTTAGGGGCGCCCTTAGCTCAGTTGGTAGGGCGTCCCCCCCGGGCCGGGCCCAGCAGCAGACCCGGGTTCGATTCCCGCCCGCGGTCGTTCTCTGCATGTCACTCCCCTCTCTGCCCCATTTCACCTCTGTCTCTCTGCACTATCAAATAAAGCATAAAAATGCCCCAAAAAATATCTTAAAAAAATAAAATAAAAAAAAGTTGTCTTGTGTCTCAGTTTGCCCCAGCTGTGGGGTACACTGAGACAGACCAGAGAAATCAAGGGGGTAAACTGATCCATTTACTTTTTCCACTCTGAAACTATCATAAAAACACATGTTGTAACAGTAACAATCCTGACAGCTAGATTGAAAACCAAATATTCCAAAACTAATGTCAGACTAGTAACAGAATGGGATTTGGTCAATTAAGAAAAACATTTTCTAAACACTTGAAAGTAACTCTGATACAATACAACATACAATTCATATTTAATAATTAACATTCAAATGACAGACATAACCAGTTAGATTAAAACACAGTCTGGGGGTCAGAACACAGGACCCTTAGAGCCAGCTAGTGTCTGGGGATCAGAGCAAAGAACAATCAGAACCAGCTAGAACAGCCTGGGACTCAGAACACAGGACTAGACCCAGCTGTCATTTTCCATCTTTTGAGTCTTTGATTAATATTTTTCTGCATTTTTTTGTTGGGATCATTCATTAAATAAAGACATATTACTTTGAGTCTATTGATGTTAAAGGTCACTTTCCTGTCCCCAAAATACATACGTGCCAAACCATGCCCTTGCTGACACCGCTTCAACCATCAACCCCACCTCCAGCCCACATTGTCTTTTGTCTTATTCAACCTAGTCTCCTTGCTACCTCAAATATAATGGATTCATTAAAAGAGGGCACAGACACTGTCTCACTTTACCCCACAGCATTTGTCTCACTGTACCCCACTGCCACAATTTGAGAAAAAACTACCTCTCTCAGCAAATCCGGCTAATCTTGAGTTATCATCATCACATGGTTTCATATGTTGGTAGTTCATCAACATGTATGATAGAAGTTTTTCTACCTGAATTAATTTGCTTTGGCACAACAATCGATTAAGTTGACAGCAAGAAAATTTACTTTTACATGCAAAAAATAAATGTTTGTGAAAAAAACATGCTTACAACATCACCATGAGGTCCTCTCTTTCTTGGCCAAGGGGAAATGAGAGGGGCTTGAAAACATATATCTCACAGGACCAAAAATGTGTTCCATTGCCTAGATACAGGGGGTGTCTCACATTACCCTATGGCTCACATTCCCCGTTCTCCCCTATATGTCTGTACACTTTTTAAAAATAAAGATTTTTATTAAATTCAAGAGAAAAGTCATCTTTAAGGGACCACCATAAATGTGTACTGGTTGGGTGGTCAATCAATTGTAGTGGGCCAGTCTGCGTCCAAAATGCCAGGGACAATTTTTTGTCCCAGTCCAACCCCGGTCAGCAGGCAGTTTACATCATGAGAAAAACAAAACATTTCATGCATTTACTTTTTTCATTTCCTCAAATGGATACCTAGTGTTTTGGAACTCCAGCTTAACAAGGACAGATTATGCTATTTTTCAGTCTAACTTTGGTACTGCAGTTTAGCCTCTCAGCAAGGACGCTCTGTCCCTCTGCACCCTGTTTGAACCTGGCCAATCAGAGAAGGCCGGTAACTGCATAGCAACAGGCACGCCCCCTAGAGGGGGGGACAGGAACATGTCTGAGCGTGTAGTAGCAAGACCATACATGGAAAATCTGCTTTGTGTGACATCACGCAAATCAAGGACACTAAGCACTAGGCTGCCGCGAACGGCATCGGAGTGTTGAGGCTGTGCACCTGCAGCCACCCCAGACAGTAAGTCGGGAATTTGTCTAAAATGCATGTATGTCATTATCTGACACTTTGGCATCATTTAGCATGACTGTTTAACATTATAACAGCATTTATAGGTCAGAAAAGATAAAAAAGCATAATAGGTGCTCTTTAAGGTACTGGTCAATTTCTTACAGTGTCACTTGCCTGCTCTTTCTTGCTCTCTGTATTTACAATCAGTCTGTCCTCTGGTATGTACTGTCTCCCTAATCTTCACACAAACGACACACTGAAATAAAGCATTGATTCCCTAATGGCAGCTATTGTTTATGGGTTGCTTTTGAACTAGTTCTGCCTATTGAAAGATCTTAACCTGTTTGAGTGATACTGGTATTTATACACTCACCGGCCACTTTATTACATTCACCTGTTCAATTGCTTGTAAAAACAAATAGCTAATAAGCCAATCACATGGCAGAAAATCAATGCATTTAGGCATTTAGACGTGGCCAAGACAATGTACTGAAGTCAAACCGAGCATCAGAATGGGGAAGAAAGGGGGTTTAGGTGACTTTGAACATGGCATGGTTGATGCTGCACTGCAGGAAGGATCCACACTTTCCTGTTGTTCTTTCCTACCAAATTCTGAACCTGCCATCTGAATGTCGCAACTGAAAACGAGACTCATCAGACCAGACAAGATTTTTCCAATCTTCTAATGTCCAATTTTGGTGAGCCTGTGAGAATTGTAGCCTCAGTTTCCTGTTTTTAGCTGACAGGAGTGGCACCCGGTGGGGTCTTTTGCTGCTGTAGCCCATCTGCTTAAAGGTTGGACGTGTTGCATACCCTGGTTGTAACGAGTGGTTATTTGAGTTACTGTTGCCTTTCTATCATCTCGAACCAGTCTACCCATCCTCCACTGACCTCTGACTTCAACAAGGCATTTTCATCCACACAACTGCCGCTCACTTGATATTTTTCCTTTTTTCGGACCATTCTCTGTAAGCCCTAGAGATGGTTGTGTGTGAAAATCCCAGTAGATCAGCAGTTTCTGAAATACTCAGAGGTCTATATGCCTAAATGCATTGAGTTGCTGACATGTGATTGGCTGATAAGCTATATGTGTTAACAAGAAATGTAACTGCTGTACCTCATAAAGTGGCCGGTGAGTGTACATCAGCGGCAGCAACATGATAGTTTTCCTGCTCTGTGTAGGAACAGCAGAGGTAAAACCAAATTGCTGGGCAGATTAATCATCACTTCAGATGTAAGCATCACACAGCTCGCAAGGCTCAGTGGCTCAAAGTAGATCAGAACCGTTAAGACGAGAAGCCCTGCAAACCTAAACACAAGCACTCCCATTATCGCCATGACAGTGTAGAAGGCCCTCTGCTTTGATTGGTCGACCCGCTCCCTGGCCCCGCCCACTTCCCCCGGCCCTGGACGAATCAGAACGCAGAGAACACGAAGGCTGCAGAAAGACACAATGGCTAAAGAAAATCCCAATATGCAGAACACTTGTATGATGAATACATTAAGCTCGAACACACTTGATACACAGCAAACCACAATGCTCAGCACCCACGCACAACCAATGCTGATATTTCTGATCTTGGCCCCGCGGACATTTTTTAGCTTCAGGTAGGTGACGGGATGTACGACGGCCAGGTATCGCTCCACACATGTCAGGACGTGAAAGAACATTTCTCCAAAAACAAATAAAGAATAAGCAGCATGTCCTGCAATTACAATTTCAGTGTTATGAGCAAATTCTCCCGAAATGTGGCAGCAGCAACCCAAGAACAGGAACAGCTGCATGGCAACCACGTTGTAGGTGAAGATGTCGGAATGGCTGGTTGTTTTGAAGGAGCGCTGCTGCTGCCGCCATCGATGGTAACCCAGGGAGACGACGCAAGAGCCAAGAGCCAAGAGGAGGACAGATTTCACGGTTGTCAAGGCAATGAAAATCTTATTTGCAACACTGTAGCAGTTGGATGGTAGTAGAGGATCGCTGGAGTTTGATGCTGAAGAGGAATTAGCCAAAGACATATTCAGTGTCTGTAGTCGCGTCGGGCCTGAAGTGAATGAGACATTAGAAAGGACAAGTCAGGAGACAGGAATGACAAACTCTATCCTTTGTTGTACAGTTTACATCGGACAGTTTTAATATAATAATAAAAATAATAATAATAATAATAATAATAATAATAATAATAATAATAATAATAATAATAATAATAATAATAATAACACTTATTATTATCATCATCATCATCATCATCAACCGCTTATCCGAAATCGGGTCGCGGGGGCAGCAGCTTGAGCAGGGAACCCCAAACTTCTCTTTCACGGGCCACATCAACCAGCTCTGACTGGGGGATCCCGAGGCGTTCCCAGGCCAGTGTGGAGATATAATCTCTCCACCTAGTCCTGGGTCTTCCCCGAGGCCTCCTTCCAGCTGGACGCTCCTGGAACACCTCCCTAGGGAGGCGCCCTGGGGGCATCCTTACCAGATGCCCGAACCACCTCAACTGGCTCCTTTCAACGCAAAGGAGTAGCGGCTCTGCCCCGAGTTCCTCACGAATGACTGAGCTTCTCACCCTATCTCTAAGGGAGACGCCAGCCACTCTCCTGAGAAAGCCCATTTCGGCCGCTTGTACCCGCGATCTCGTTCTTTCGGTCATTACCCAGCCTTCATGACCATAGGTGAGGGTAGGAACAAAGATCGCCCGGTAGATCGAAAGCTTTGCCTTACGACTCAGCTCTCTTTTCGTCACAACAGTGCGGTAAAGCGAGTGCAAAACCGCCCCTGCTGCTCCGATTCTACGGCCAATCTCACGCTCCATTGTTCCCTCACTCGCAAACAAGACCCCGAGGTACTTAAACTCCTTCACTTGGGGTAAGGACTCATTCCCTACCTGTAGTAGACAATCCATCGGTTTCCTGCTGAGCACCATGGCCTCAGATTTAGAGGTACTGATCCTCATCCCAACCGCTTCACACTCGGCTGCAAACCGATCCAATGAGAGCTGAAGGTCACAGGCCGATGATGCCATCAGAACCACATCATCCGCAAACAGCAGAGATGAGATCTTCAGCCCACCAAACTGCAACCCCTCCCCACCACGACTACGCCTTGATATCCTGTCCATGAATATCACAAACAGGATTGGTGATAAAGCGCAGCCCTGGCGGAGGCCAACCCCCACCGGAAACAGGTCTGACTTACTACCGAGAACCCGTACACAGCTCTCGCTTTGAGTGTACAGAGATTGGATGGCCCTTAGAAGAGACACCCTCACCCCATACTCCCGCAGCACCCCCCACAGTATCTCCCGGGGAACCCGGTCATAAGCCTTCTCCAGATCTACAAAACACATGTAGACTGGATGAGCAAACTCCCAAGCTCCCTCTAGGATCCTTGCGAGAGTGAAGAGCTGGTCCGTTGTTCCACGGCCAGGACGGAATCCGCATTGTTCCTCTTCAATCTGAGGTTCGACTATCGGCCGAACCCTCCTTTCCAGCACCTTGGAGTAGACTTTGCCGGGAAGGCTGAGAAGTGTGATACCCCGGTAGTTGGAACACACTCTCTGGTCCCCCTTTTTGAAAATAGGAACCACCACCCCGGTCTGCCACTCCTTCGGCACTGTACCCGACTTCCACGCAATGTTGAAGAGGCGTGTCATCCAAGACAGCCCCTCCACACCCATTGCTTTCAGCATTTCTGGACGGATCTCATCAACCCCCGGGGCTTTGCCACTGTGGAGTTGTTTGACTACCTCAGTGACTTCCACCAGGGAAATTGACGATGATCCCCCATCAGCCTCCAGCTCTGCCTCCAACATAGAGGGCGTGTTAGTCGGATTCAGGAGTTCCTCAAAGTGCTCTTTCCACCGACCGACTACCTCCTCAGTTGAGGTCAACAGCGTCCCATCCTGACTGTACACAGCTTGGATGGTTCCCCGCTTCCCCCTCCTGAGGTGCCGGACGGTCTTCCAGAAACACTTTGGTGCCGACCGAAAGTCCTTCTCCATGGTTTCTCCGAACTTCTCCCACACCCGCTGCTTTGCCTCGGTCACGGCAGAAGCTGCAGCCCTTCGGGCCTGTCGGTACCTTGCAACTGCCTCAGGAGTCCCCCGAGATAACATATCCCGGAAGCACTCCTTCTTCAGTCGGACGGCTTCCCTGACCACCGAGGTCCACCACGGCGTTCGAGGGTTACCGCCCCTTGAGGCACCTAAGACCTTGAGACCACAGCTGTCTGCCGCGGCTTCAGCAATGGAAGTTTTGAACATCGACCACTCGGGTTCAATGCCCCCAACCTCCACAGGGATGCTAGAAAAGCTCTGCAGGAGGTGCGAATTAAAGATCTCTTGAACAGGGGCCTCCGCCAGACGTTCCCAGTTCACCCGCACTACCCGTTTGGGCTTACCAGGTCTGTCCAGAGTCTTCCCCCACCCTTTGACCCAACTCACAACCAGATGGTGATCAGTTGACAGCTCCGCCCCTCTCTTCACCCGAGTGTCCGAAACATGCGGCCTCAGATCAGATGAAACGATCACGAAATCGATCATCGACCTTCGGCCTAGGGTGCTCTGGTACCATGTACACTTATGAGCATCCTTATGTTCGAACATGGTGTTCGTTATAGACAAACCATGACCAGCACAGAAGTCTAACAACAAACGACCACTCGGGTTCAGATCGGGGAGGCCGTTCCTCCCAATCACGCCTTTCCAGGTGTCTCCATCATTGCCCACGTGCGCGTTAAAGTCTCCCAGCAGAACTATGGAGTCCCCTACCGGAGCCCCATGCAGGACTCCGTTCAGGGTCTCCAAGAAGGCCGAATACTCCGAACTGCTGTTCGGTGCGTACGCACAAACAACAGTCAGAGTCTTCCCCCCACAACCCGGAGGCGTAGGGAGGCGATCCTCTCGTCCACCGGGGTAAACTCTAACGTAGTAGCGCCCAGCCGGGGGCTCGTGAGTATCCCCACACCGGCCCGGCGCCTCACACCTTGGGCAACTCCAGAGAAGAATAGAGTCCAACCCCTGTCCAGAAGTACGGTTCCAGAGCCAAGACTGTGCGTGGAGGTAAGCCCCACCAGGTCTAATTGGTAGCGCTCCACCTCCCGCACCAGTTCCAGCTCCTTCCCCCACAGCGAGGTGACGTTCCACGTCCCCAAAGCCAGCCTCTGCCGCCCGGGTCTGGTCCGTTGTGGTCCCCGCCCTTCACTGCCACCCTTTAGGCAGCGCACCCGACCCCAGCGGTTCCTCCGACGAGTGGTGGGCCCATCGGTCATAGAGGGGGTTGGTGCCACGTAGCTTCTTCGGGCTGTGCCCGGCCGGGCCCCGTGGCAGACCCGGCCACCAGACGCTCGCAGGCGGGCCCCCTTTCTGGGCCTGGCTCCAGACGGGGGCCCCGGGCTTCCTCCGGGCAGGGTCTCTCCTCCTCTTTGGTGATTTTCCATAGGGTCTTTTTGAACCATTCTTAGTCGGGCCCCTCACCTGAGACCACTTTGCCTTGGGAGACCCTACCAGGAGCACTAGGCTCCGGACAACACAGCTCCCAGGTTCACAGGGGCACACAAACCTCTCCACCACGGTAAGGTGATGGTTCCCGGATAATATTATTATTATTATTATTGTTATTGTTATTATTATTATTATTATATCGCACACCAAAGTTATGGACACAACACAATCATTCACTACAGAAATACTTCTTTCAGCAAAACACTTTATTTTCCATTATACCTTTATAGATAAGAAAGAGAGAGATTGACACAGTTAAGATTAAGTTATATTTAATCTTCGTAAGCGATCCCTGACATATATCTAAACGGTGCAAAGTTGAAGTAAACTCTGGTTCAAGTTCAGTTTTCTAAAAAAGCGTAATATTTAGCCACCACTGTCTGTCCTGGTACACATTACAGATTGTCAGGCTTAGCCATTGACTTGAAATAAAGTTCACTTTGCTTTTGAGTTGCATGTCCAGCCAAGCTTTGGAAATGTACCATAAGTTGTCCTAACATGTTTTCATCAATCACACAACTTTCCTTGGTGTGTCATAAACGTTTTCTTTTTAACCTTTATGTAAACAGGTAAATCCCATTGAGACAAGAGACTCTTTTTCAAGGGAGACCTGTTCCCATTCCCACGTTACCGTTCATACACACATTCATACACTGTTTATGGTCAGCTAACGACTGCTGCAGCAACTGCTTTAAATGTGTGTTGCGTTCGCTCAAAATATGGCAACCGGCAACTTTGTTATGACAAAAGATTCCTCTGTGTTGGATTACAGAAGTCTAGAAAACGCAATTTTTCAAGAACTCAACACAGACTTCGAGCAACATCAAAATGAGACTTTCTGAATACACATTTGAAATGTTAAGATCCAGGTGAATTGCACCAGATAGTTTTACACATTTAATACTGAGTCAACCTTCTGCACTTCATTGATTTGCATTGAGGTAAAGCTTTGGTAACAACTGTCCAACAAAGAAACTTCTGAATGAAATGAACTGATTAATGTGAAGAAAGAAAAAACCTACTTTGAATATTTTTTAAACAAAATCAACAGATAGTCATTAGGTTATTGGAGAACACCTACCTTGTTTGTAGTGTTTGATTGTGATTGTGATTGCCCTCAGTCTTGTCCTTAAACTGCCTGCTGACACTTCTACTGTAGAAGTCATGAATGCAGTGAGATCAGACAACAGAAGGACTGCAAACTGGACGTTAATTACAGAATGCAAATGTCCCCGTCACAGTTTTGCACAGGGCACTTCAATAGTATCGCCTCAATCCATTAAGTTAGACAGGATCCTAATGACCTGCAAACAAACACAAGTGTTCATTCAAATAGTGTCATGAGGACTGTGTTTCCATAACAACTTGGTGGCAATTCTGATACTTTGCTTCCTAATAGCTTTCATAGTCAGCCATTTTATTTTGCATGACTTCAGCCAAGATAAGTAGAAGTAGTAATAAGTGACATCATGTTTAAATGTTCAGTAATGGTTCTTTTAGCTAACTTCCTGTCAGTTACTGCAGTTAGCAGTCCCCTCCCTCGTCCCTACGTCACCACATTAATGCACTGCGGTCTTCAAGCAGCGAATTATCTAGCATCATCTCAGATCCATAAGTGTGATAAAACATGATAAAAACCATCAAAACAGACATTGGGAAGGATTTTTACCTGCTCCGCCATTGTAGGCGCATACACATTCACCCATCTGTCGCTCTGCACGTGTGCACCGGCAGTGAGACGGGTTCCGGTTTGTAGCGTTCTCTCTTCTGATTGGTTATTAGTAGTGGGATCCCCGAAAAGTTTATTTGCCGATTACATGCAGGGCGGGTGACTGAGAGATCGGCTTTATGAAACATGCACACTATATACACTCACCGGCCACTTTATTAGGTACAGCAGTTCATTTTCTTGTTAACACATATAACTAATCAGCCAATCACATGTCAGCAACTCAATGCATTTAGGCATGTGGACCTGGACGGGACAACTCATTGAGGTTGAAACCGAGCAACAGAATGGGGAGGAAAGGGGGTTTAAGTGACTTTGAACATGGCAATGTTGAGGGTGCCAGGAGGGCTGGTATGAGTATTTCAGAAACTGCTGATCTACTGGGATTTTCACTCCAAACCATCTCTAGGGCTTACAGAGAATGGTCCGAAAAAGGAAAATATCAAGTGAGCGGCAGTTGTGTGGATGAAAATGCCTTGTTGAAGTCAGAGGTCAGTGGAGGATGGGCATACTTTTTCTTTTCTTTATTTATACAGGTATATTCCATTGAGTCCGAAGACTCTTTTGCAAGGGAGACCTGTTCCCATTTACACACACATTCATACACCGATAGCAGGCTAACTATCGACATTCACACTAGGCAAGGTGGGTGAAGGGTCTTGCCCAAGGACACAACAACTATCACACAGGTGGCAGGGCAGGGATCGAACCTCCAACCCTTTGATCATCGGCCAACCCGCTCTACCAACTGAGCCACAGTCGCCCCAAAACTGGTTCAAGATGATAGAAAGGCAAGAGTAACTCAAATAACCACACGTTACAACCAGGGTATGCAGAATACCATCTCTGAACGCAAAACACGTCCAACCTTTAAAGCTCCCATATTATACACTTTTCGGTTCTATTATACACCATATTATATGGTCTTAGTGGTCCCTAATACGTTTTTCTTCAATTTTTTGCTGAAAAAAACTTTCAGATAATTTATTGTACTATGCTGATGTTCAGCTAATCTCACAATGGCCTATTTAAAAAAAAAAGAGCTGCAGCTCCCCTCGTAAATATACAATCTTTGAGCTCCCCCCGCCCCCTGTCCGGAAGCGAAGCCAGATACGCCTAGCCCTCTGTCTGTCAGGGCCGTGGACCAATAAGAAATAGAGGTGTGGGCTGCACAGTGGAAGCTTCTGGCTTTCCAGTTTGTGAGTTCAGAAAAGGGGAGAATTCTGACTGGAGTGTATTGGGTGGGGTAGGGGTGGTGGTTTCAGAAAGGGGGAGAGTGAGAAAAGGAGAGTGTTATTTTTTAAAATATTTTGGCAGTCTCTAGGCACACCGTGGACCCATGGATATGTTAGAACACATTTAAAAAGTGCATTTAGCATAATATGTGACCTGAAGCAGATGGGCTACAGCAAAAGAAGACCCCACCGGGTGCCACTCCTGTCAGCTAAAAACAGGAAACTGAGGCTACAATTCTCACAGGCTCACCAAAATTGGACATAAGAAGACTGGAAAAATCTTGCCTGGTCTGATGAGTCTCGATTTCAGTTGCGACATTCAGATGGCAGGTTCAGAATTTGGTAGGGAAGAACAACATGAAAGTGTGGATCCTTCCTGCAGTGCACCATCAACCATGCCATGTTCAAAGTCACCTCAACCCCCTTTCTTCCCCATTCTGATGCTCGGTTTGACTTCAGTACATTGTCTTGGCCACGTCTAAATGCCTAAATGCATTGATTTTCTGCCATTATTAGCTATTTGTTTTTACAAGCAATTGAACAGGTGTATGTAATAAAGTGGCCGGTAAATACCAGTATCACTGAAACAGGTTGAGATCTTTCAATAGGCAGAACTAAACCCCCCACTCTACCCTACTCATTAAACATGCCACTTATCACTAACAATAATCTTGGCTGAGGTCATGCAAAATAGAATGGCTGACTTTGAACATGAACTATCCCTGCATTCCAAATCACATACTTTTTCTTTTTACTACACTACATACTAAAGTACAGAAGAGTTTTAGGGCCATGGGAGAGAAAAAAAATCAAATTAGGAAGATTTTTTTTTCATTATGTCAAGAAATGTCAAGAATAAAGACGAATACTCCAAAATGCTTTTAGAATTAGTGGGGCATTTCTGTATTTTCAGCATACTACAATTGATGTGCATGTATTGGGACGTCCTAAATCTTTTTCTGGCATACTAAATAGTAGGGAAGTATGGGGATTGGAACGCAGGGTTAGTGTAAATTACTAGGGGATTGATTCATGGAGATTAAATTATGTATAAATCTATAAATTGGTCGACAACTAAAACTATATGCCTGTCTATGTTTTGCTCTAACAACTTTTAGTTGTTATTCTGTAACAATGACACAATAAAACTGAGCTGAACTGAATGTTATTATTATACAGCACTTTGGTCAACTGATGTTTTTTTTTTTTTTTTCGGGGGTCGTCCTTAGCTCAGTTGGTAGGGCGTCCCCCCCATGGGCCTCGGCCAGCAGCGGACCCGGGTTCGATTCCAGCCCACGGACGTTCCCTGCATGTCACTCCCCTCTCTGCTCCATTTCAACTCTGTCTCTACACTATCAATAAAGCATAAAAATGCCAAAAAAATATCTTAAAAAAAAGAAAAAAATTAGGGGAGAACGGGGTAATCTGAGCCACGTTTTACATTTGCTCCCCTCTAAGCGAGCTAACATGATTTATCACTCAAATTTACACATTTCCCATTAATTCAGGATGTTTCGTAGAAATGGGCATTAGCAGCATTTTTTCAAGCCAAAGGGCAGTGAAAATATGATTGTTTTAAACAAAGTTGTCATGTGGCTCACTTTACCCCAGCTGTGGGGTAAACTGAGACAGACCAGAAAAATCAAAGGGGGAAGGTGAACCAGCTGGGGTTAAACTGATCCACTTACTTTTTCCACTCTGAAACTACCATAACAACACATAGTGTAACAGAATCCTGAAAGCTAGCCACACATTCCAGAACTAAAGTTGGACTAGTAAAGGAATGATGGGGTTTGGTCAATTAAGCAAAGCAAATTTTGTAAACACTTGAAATTAACTCTGAACAAAATCAAATACAACATATTATAATTCAAAAGGTTTTAGTAAGATTCAAATGAAAGATAGAACCAGTTAGATTAGAGCACAGTCTGGGGGTCAGTCTGGGGCACGACAGTTGATTAAGTTGACAGAAAGAACATTTACTTTTACATGAAAAATACCTATTTTGGTGAAAAAAACATAATTACCACAGCACCATGAGGTCCTCTCTTTCAGGGCCATGGGGAAATGAGAGGGGCCTGAAAACATATATCTCACATGACCACAAATGTTTTCCGTTGCCTAGATACAGGGGGTGGCTCACATTACCCGATGCCTCAGATTCCCCCGTTCTCCCCTATATATTGTTTTTAAAGGTGCTTTAGAAATAATTTTGACTTTGACTTTGACTATTAGGAAGCAAAGTATCAGAATTGCCACCAAGTTGTTATGGAAACACAGTCCTCATGACATGGCTGGATTTGAATGAACACTTGTGTTTGTTTGCAGGTCATTAGGATCCTGTCTAACTTAATGGATTGAGGCGATACTATTGAAGTGCCCTGTGCAAAACTGTGACGGGGAACTTTGCATTCTGTAATTAGCGTCCAGTTTGCAGTCCTTCTGTTGTCTGATCTCACTGCATTCATGACTTCTACAGTAGAAGTGTCAGCAGGCAGTTTAAGGACAAGACTGAGGGCAATCACAATCACAATCAAACACTACAAACAAGGTAGGTGTTCTCCAATAACCTAATGACTATCTGTTGATTTTGTTTAACAAATATTCAAAGTAGGTTTTTTCTTTCTTCACATTAATCAGTTCATTTCATTCAGAAGTTTCTTTGTTGGACAGTTGTTACCAAAGCTTTACCTCAATGCAAATCAATGAAGTGCAGAAGGTTGACTCAGTATTAAATGTGTAAAACTATCTGGTGCAATTCACCTGGATCTTAACATTTCAAATGTGTATTCAGAAAGTCTCATTTTGATGTTGCTCGAAGTCTGTGTTGAGTTCTTGAAAAATTGCGTTTTCTAGACTTCTGTAATCCAACACAGAGGAATCTTTTGTCATAACAAAGTTCCCGGTTGCCATATTTTGAGCGAACGCAACACACATTTAAAGCAGTTGCTGCAGCAGTCGTTAGCTGACCATAAACAGTGTATGAATGTGTGTATGAACGGTAACGTGGGAATGGGAACAGGTCTCCCTTGAAAAAGAGTCTCTTGTCTCAATGGGATTTACCTGTTTACATAAAGGTTAAAAAGAAAACGTTTATGACACACCAAGGAAAGTTGTGTGATTGATGAAAACATGTTAGGACAACTTATGGTACATTTCCAAAGCTTGGCTGGACATGCAACTCAAAAGCAAAGTGAACTTTATTTCAAGTCAATGGCTAAGCCTGACAATCTGTAATGTGTACCAGGACAGACAGTGGTGGCTAAATATTACGCTTTTTTAGAAAACTGAACTTGAACCAGAGTTTACTTCAACTTTGCACCGTTTAGATATATGTCAGGGATCGCTTACGAAGATTAAATATAACTTAATCTTAACTGTGTCAATCTCTCTCTTTCTTATCTATAAAGGTATAATGGAAAATAAAGTGTTTTGCTGAAAGAAGTATTTCTGTAGTGAATGATTGTGTTGTGTCCATAACTTTGGTGTGTGATATAATAAAAAAATAAAAAAATAATAATAATAATAATAATAATAATAATTATTATTATTATTATTATTATTATTATTATATATATCATATATTATTATTATTATTATTATTATTATTATTATTATTATTATTATTATTATTATTATTATTATATTATATATCATATTATATTATTATTATTATTATTATTATTATTATTATTATTATTATTATTATTATTATTATTTTATTAAAACTGTCCGATGTAAACTGTACAACAAAGGTTAGAGTTTGTCATTCCTGTCTCCTGACTTGTCCTTTCTAATGTCTCATTCACTTCAGGCCCGACGCGACTACAGACACTGAATATGTCTTTGGCTAATTCCTCTTCAGCATCAAACTCCAGCGATCCTCTACTACCATCCGACTGCCACAGTGTTGCATTTAAGATTTTCATTGCCTTGGCAACCGTGAAATCTGTCCTCCTCTTGGCTCTTGGCTCTTGCGTCGTCTCCCTGGGTTACCATCGATGGCGGCAGCAGCAGCGCTCCTTCAAAACAACCAGCCATTCCGACATCTTCACCTACAACGTGGTTGCCATGCAGCTGTTCCTGTTCTTGGGTTGCTGCTGCCACATTTCGGGAGAATTTGCTCATAACACTGAAATTGTAATTGCAGGACATGCTGCTTATTCTTTATTTGTTTTGGGAGAAATGTTCTTCCACGTCCTGACATGTGTGGAGCGATACCTGGCCGTTGTACATCCCGTCACCTACCTGAAGCTAAAAAATGTCCGCGGGGCCAAGATCAGAAATATCAGCATTGGTTGTGCGTGGGTGCTGAGCTTTGTAAGTGGCTTTGTAACACGTGTGTTCGTGTTCGAGCCTAATGAATTCTTCATACAAGTGTTCTGTCTATCGGGCATTTCTTTAGCCATCGTGTCTTTCTGCAGCCTCCGTGTTCTCTGCGTTCTGATTCGTCCAGGGCCGGGGGAAGTGGGCGGGGCCGGGGAGCGGGTCGACCAATCAAAGCAGAGGGCCTTCTACACTGTCATGGCGATAATGGGAGTGCTGGTGTTGTGGTTTGCTGGGCTTCTCGTCATAATGGTTCTGATCTACTTTGAGCCACTGAGCCTTGCGAGCTGTGTGATGGTTGCATCTGAAGCGGTGATTAATCTGCCCAGCAATTTGGTTTTACCTCTGCTGTTCCTACACAGAGCAGGAAAACTATCATGTTGCTGCCGCTGATGTACACTCACCGGCCACTTTATGAGGTACAGCAGTTACATTTCTTGTTACAGTTTTTCTCTATTGCTTAAACACATTTCACGATGCTGCCCTCACTTTTCACAAAACTCTAAACACAAAACACTTTTCTAAAGCTACGTACACACAGCCTCACAGTCTCTTTTCAAAACCAACCCATCACACCAAAACAGTTGCTCATATGCTCAAAAGCAAACTCTGACACCACGATACCACTCAAGGCCTGCAAAAATGTAAACACTACTGAGCATCATTAACCACATTACCAAAAAAATTGAAAACACAATTTTCAGAGTGTGAGACAGTTCTTTTTACAGTTTCACAACTGCCAGGATGCATTTGAGCAACCCTTATTTATTCTCAAATATGTATTGGGCATTTACTATAGATTTGTGCGTTTCATGGGAATAGTTACATAATGCAGAAAATGCAGTTATATCACAACACAATGCTAAAATGAGTACTGTAAACTCCATATATATGGGAAGATCAGCTGGCCCAGGATTCTGCTGGTCGTGGTGATCAGCTGGCCCAGCATTCAGGTGGTCATGGTCATGCAAAACACCTCTGAGCTCTCCTAGGAAGGTGAGGAGACGCTCAGTGTTGTAGGCACCGAGTTCAGCATGCCGGTGGAGAAGCCCTCTAGAATTTATGGCAGCGCAGAGAGTGATGTTTCCTCCACGTTGGCCGGGCACATAAACGATAGCTCTCCGTCCTCTGATGTTACGGCCTCTCCTCCTCCTTTTTGTGAGGTTGAAGCCAGCGTCATTCACAAAAATAAATTCATTGGGTCTGTCCATGGACTCCAACTCGAAGATCCTCCTGAAAATGCGTTGTCTTGCTCACCCTCCTTCTCCTCTCCCTCCTTGGCCTGCTCCTCTTTGGACTTCTTCTCGCCCTCCTTGACCTGCTCCCCTCCCTCCTCTGACACAAACTCCTCTTCTTCTGCCTTGATCATCCATTTTTGTTTGGAACCTTCAGCAAACTGCACTGACTTATATAGGTTTGGTCACATCATTTGCAACAAGTGTTTTCAATTACGAGTCGTTGTGTTTACTAAATGACACCAGGTATGTTCATTGTGTTCAAGTTTTGCTGACTGTGGGTGGCATTTTGCATCACATGAGCTTCACAATGCATATTGGAGCAGAGATATATGCAAACTGTGTTTTAGCAAGGCAAAATGTGTTTAGAGTTTTGAGAAAAAGGGGATGGGTTTTGTGAACAGTGTCTACAGGTGAATTGTGTTTGTGGTTGTGGCAAATGGGGGGTAGTTTTACTAAATTTGTTTAGGCAACTGGTCATTTGGTTTAGAGTACTGGGTTTTGCGTTTTAGCAATAGAGAAAAACTGTAACACATATAGCTAATCAGCCAATCACATGTCAGCAACTCAATGCATTTAGGCATGTAGACCTCTGAGTATTTCAGAAACTGCTGATCTACTGGGATTTTCACACAACCACCTCTAGGGCTTACAGAGAATGGTCCGAAAAAAGGAAAAATATCAAGTGAGCGGCAGTTGTGTGGATGAAAATGCCTTGTTGAAGTCAGAGGTCAGTGGAGGATGGGTAGACTGGTTCGAGATGATAGAAAGGCAACAGCAACTCAAATAACCACTCGTTACAACCAGGGTATGCAACACGTCCAACCTTTAAGCAGATGGGCTACAGCAGCAAAAGACCCCACCGGGTGCCACTCCTGTCAGCTAAAAACAGGAAACTGAGGCTACAATTCTCACAGGCTCACCAAAATTTGACATTAGAAGATTGGATAAATCTTGCCTAGACTGATGAGTCTCGATTTCAGTTGCAACATTCAGATGGCAGGTTCAGAATTTGGTAGGGAAGAACAACAGGAAAGTGTGGATCCTTCCTGCAGTGCAGCATCAACCATGCCATGTTCAAAGTCACCTCAACCCCCTTTCTTCCCCATTCTGATGCTCGGTTTGACTTCAGTACATTGTCTTGACCACGTCTAAATGCCTAAATGCATTGATTTTCTGCCATGTGATTGGCTTATTAGCTATTTGTTTTTACAAGCAATTGAACAGGTGAATGTAATAAAGTGGCCGGTGAGTGTATAAATACCAGTATCACTCAAACAGGTTAAGATCTTTCAATAGGCAGAACTAGTTCAAAAGCAACCCATAAACAATAGCTGCCATTAGGGAATCAATGCTTTATTTCAGTGTCGTTTGTGTGAAGATTAGGGAGACAGTACATACCAGAGGACAGACTGATTGTAAATACAGAGAGCAAGAAAGAGCAGGCAAGTGACACTGTAAGAAATTGACCAGTACCTTAAAGAGCACCTATTGTGCTTTTTCATCTTTTCTGACCTATAAATGCTGTTATAATGTTAAACAGTCATGCTAAATGATGCCAAAGTGTCAGATAATGACATACATGCATTTTAGACAAATTCCCGACTTACTGTCTGGGGTGGCTGCAGGTGCACAGCCTCAACACTCCGATGCCGTTCGCGGCAGCCTAGTGCTTAGTGTCCTTGATTTGCGTGATGTCACACAAAGCAGATTTTCCATGTATGGTCATGCTACTACACGCTCAGACATGTTCCTGTCCCCCCCTCTAGGGGGCGTGCCTGTTGCTATGCAGTTACCGGCCTTCTCTGATTGGCCAGGTTCAAACAGAGTGCAGAGGGACAGAGCGTCTTTTCTGAGAGGCTAAACTGGGGGCGGCAGTGGCGAAGTGGGTAGGGTGTTCGCCTCTGGTGTGCAGGGTCGGAGGTTCGATCCCCCGTCTCCCCGCCACATGTCGAAGCGTCCCTGAGCAAGACACTGAACCCCAAATTGCTCCCGATAGTTGGCTTAGTTAGCTTAGCACCCTAGTGCTAAGCCTACCCTGCGTGGTAGCTGCTGCTATCGGTGTATGAATGTGTGTGTGACTGGGTGAATGTGTACAAAAACAATGTAAAGCGCTTTGAGTCTGTGATAAACGGAGATATAGCGCTATACAAGTCCATTTACCATTTACCGAACTGCAGTACCAAAGTTAGACTGAAAAATAGCATAATCTGTCCTTGTTAAGCTGGAGTTCCAAAACACTAGGTATCCATTTGAGGAAATGAAAAAAGTAAATGCATGAAATGTTTTGTTTTTCTCATGATGTAAACTGCCTGCTGACCGGGGTTGGACTGGGACAAAAAATTGTCCCTGGCATTTTGGACGCAGACTGGCCCACTACAATTGATTGACCACCCAACCAGTACACATTTATGGTGGTCCCTTAAAGATGACTTTTCTATTGAATTTAATAAAAATCTTTATTTTTAAAAAGTGTACAGACATATAGGGGAGAACGGGGGAATGTGAGCCATCGGGTAATGTGAGACACCCCCTGTATCTCGGCAATGGAACACATTTTTGGTCCTGTGAGATAAAAACATTTATTTTTTGCATGTAAAAGTAAATTTTCTTGCTGTCAACTTAATCGATTATTGTGCCAAAGCAAATTAATTCAGGTAGAAAAACTTCTATCATACATGTTGATGAACTACCAACATATGAAACCATGTGATGATGATAACTCAAGATTAGCCTGATTTGCTGAGAGAGGTAGTTTTTTCTCAAATTGTGGCAGTGGGGTAAAGTGAGGCAAACACTGTGGGATAAAGTGAGACAGTGTCTGTGCCCTCTTTTAATGAATCCATTATATTTGAGGTAGCAAGGAGACTAGTTTGAATAAGACAAAAGACAATGTGGGCTGGAGGTGGGGGGTGATGGTTGAAGGGGTGTCAGCAAGGGCATGGTTTGGCATGTATGTATGTGGGGGACAGGAGAGTGACCTTTAACATCAATAGACTCAAAGTAATATGTCTTTATTCAATGAATGATCCCAACAAAAAAATGCAGAAAAATATTAATCAAAGACTCAAAAGATGGAAAATGACAGCTGGGTCTAGTCCTGTGTTCTGAGTCCCAGGCTGCTCTAGCTGGTTCTGATTGTTCTTTGCTCTGATCCCCAGACACTAGCTGGCTCTAAGGGTCTTGTGTTCTGACCCCCAGACTGTGTTTTAATCTAACTGGTTCTATCTGTCATTTGAATGTTAATTATTGAATATGAATTGTATGGTGTATTGTATCAGAGTTACTTTCAAGTGTTTAGAAAATGTTTTTCTTAATTGACCAAACCCCATGATGCTGTTACTAGTCCGACATTAGTTTTGCAATCTAGCTGTCAGGATTGTTACTGTTACAACATGTGTGTTTATGGTAGTTTCAGAGTGGAAAAAGTAAATGGATCAGTTTACCCCCTTGATTTCTCTGGTCTGTCTCAGTTTACCCAACAGCTGGGGTAAACTGAGACAACTTTTTTTTTAAAACAATCATATTTTCACTGCCCTTTGTCATGAATAAATTCTGCTAATGCCCTTTTCTAGGAAACATCCTGAATGAATGGGAAATGTGTAAATTTGACTGATAAATCATTTTAGCTCCCTTAGAGGGGAGCAAATGTAAAAAGTGTCTCACATTACCCCGTTCTCCCCTATCACAATATAATATTTACAAAGCCGTAATAGTTGTATTAGAAGTTGGTTTTGCTGTGTATGTGAGAGAAAGAGAGAGAGAGAGAGAGAGAGAGAGGAGAGAGAGAGAGAGAAAGAAAGAGACTTCTAGGGTAACTTGTGTCTTTTATATGTTGCTAATTATATCTGTTGTGTTTTTGAATTAATTTTATTCTCAGACGTATTTACTAGTATTTTACTGTACTTTTATTTTCTATGCACATTGTAAAGGCACTTTGTGACCCTGTCTGTGAAAAGCACTATATAAATAAATTTTACGAACTTACTTACTTACTTACTTACTTACTTACTTACTTACTTACTACTGTAGAAGTCATGAATGCCATGATATCCGAGAACATTAATTACAGAATGCAAATGTCCCCGTCACAGTTTTGCACAGGGCACTTCAATAGTATCGCCTCGGTCCATTAAGTTAGACAGGATCCTAATGACCTGCAAACAGACACAAGTGTTCATTCAAATTTAAAGCCGTGTCATGGACTGTGACCTCATGACACTATTTGAATGAGTGTCACAATTCTGCAACTTTGCTTCCTAATAGCATTCAGTTTGATTGTGTCATTGTTACAGAAATGTAGACATAGTTCATGTTCAAAGTCAGCCATTTTATTTAGTTTATTACTATTATTATTTATTTTATTACTTACAAAGCCTTGACCGGGAAGCTTCCTCGTTATTTAACAGAAATGCTGCAAATTTCAGATGGGCTTTATCAGACCCGCTCCACTGACATGCTTCTGCTTTATGTCCCACAAGCCCGGTCTGAGCTGGGAAAGACAGCTTTTAGCTTCAGTGACCCCGACTCCTGGAATAACTTACAGCAACAAATTAAACTAAATACCTTCATATCTTTTAACCAATTTAAACAAACTATCTTAAATCTGCCAAACTCTACCTGTAACTGTTTTAATTAGGCTATATTGTACCTTCACCCATTTCATTTTAATTGCTGCCACTCTTCACCACTATGTAAATGTTTCAATTGTTTTTTTTCTCTTCACCTGTTGTTGTGTATTTGATGTTTTTGCATTGAATATTGTTTTTGTATTGTTGTTTTTCCTTTGAATTTGTTTGAACTCGACATCATTGTAAATGAGAATCACCCCTCAATTGGTCTCTTGAGGATAAATAAAGTTAAATGTAAAAAAAAAAAAAAATTTGCATGACCTCAGCCAAGACTAGTACTAGTAATAAGGGGGGCTGTGGCGAAGTGGATAGGGTGGTGGACCCGCAACTATAGGGTCGGTGGTTCGAACCCCCGCCTGCCCGCCACATGAAAACTACACTATTGCTCCTGCTGCTGATGATCTATCTATCTATCATCCATCCATCCATTTATCTATCCATCCATCCATCCATCTGTTCATCTATCCCTATCCATCCATCCATCATACATAGTATATCATGAAATTCTGCACAATGTACTGCGCCTTTAAATAAATACAAAAATGACGTGTAGCAAATTATCACTACACTACGTATTGCTTTTCTTGATTTAGTAAAATATCCGAGTGCTTCTTCCACCACTGATATGATGGAAACGTTGGGCTATTGTCCATGAACACTCTAATATTACTCACTGTTACATAATGGACTAAATGTGCTTATTACAGGAGAAAATAGAAACAATGGTCTTGAACTTTGACACTGAGGCCTGTCCTTTTTTCCATTGATTTTGTGTGTGTGGGGTGTGTGTGTGTGTGTGTGTGTGTGTGTGTGTGTGTGAGTGTCTTTGATCCTCCTAACTTCCCCATAATGTCGACATACATTTCCCGGTCAAACGGGTCACAGTAGCGTAGTGTAGCAACAATACTCAATGTCCTATAAAACCTTGTGTGTGTGTGTGTGTGTGTGTGTGTGTGTGTGTGTGTGTGTGTGTGTGTGTGTGTGTGTGTGTGTGTGTGTGTGTGCGTGCGTGCGTGCGTGCGTGCGTGCCTGTCTGCTGACTGACTGTCAACTTTAAAACAACAGGATGGATGATGAACACCTACACACACACACACACACACACACACACACACACAAACTGCTGACCCAAGATATCCATGTCAATACAGCATTGTAGTACTTCATTGACAACACTGCCACCTACAGTCCAAACTATGTACAGCAAGACAAAACAACTCATTTTTTCCAACATTAGAGAATACTGTAAATGCACAGGAACAGTCATCTGTATTTGCTTTCTTATTTATCTTAATAAACGTAGAACCTCCAAATTGCCAACTTTGCAGGTGTATAGACTTGGGTTAAGGTGTGTTACAGAAGGCAACATATTCGATTTTTTCAAGCACAGGTCCACTTTAATTTAATTTTGAGTGAGTGAGTGAGTGAGTGAGTGAGTGAGTGAGTGAGTGAGTGAGTGGGTGAGTGAGTGAGTGAGTGAGTGAGTGGGTGAGTGAGTGGGTGGGTGAGTGAGTGAGTGAGTGAGTGAGTGAGTGAGTGAGTGAGTGAGTGAGTGAGTGAGTGAGTGAGTGAGTGAGTGAGTGAGTGAGTGAGTGGGTGGGTGAGTGAGTGAATGAAGTTATCCATAAATTAAAAAAGTTACCCTATTTACGTCCAGTGTCTCATCTTAAATATATATTTAAAATCTTCCAAAAGAGTTGATCCTAAAACGTGGGAAAGTTTCGTCACCAAATCCTTCAACTTTGTTAAACAAAACCAACTTGTACGAACTTGTATTTCTTGTTTAAGTGATTATTTATCTATTCCCGGGAATCATTTTCTGTCTGACCTGTTTCCAAAGTATTTCAGTGATCCCAGAAACCACATTCCAATGGTGATCCTCCCTCAGATCATATTTTCTGCTTGTTTGTACATGAAATTGAACTTTATTAATTTTTTTAAAATTCTTCTATTTTGTCTTCTTTTAACAGTGGTATGAATAAAATTAAAAGTGAGTGAGTGAGTGAGTGAGTGAGTGAGTGAGTGAGTGAGTGAGTGAGTGAGTGAGTGAGTGAGTGAGTGAGTGAGTGAGTGAGTGAGTGAGTGAGTGAGTGAGTGAGTGAGTGGGTGAGTGAGTGAGTGAGTGAGTGAAGTTATCCATAAGTTAAAAAAGTTACCCTATTTACGTCCAGTGTCTCGTCTTAACTGTATATCTTGTTTTAGTGATTATTCATCTATTCCCGGGAACCATTTTCTGTCTGACCTGTTTCCAAAGTATTTCAGAGATCCCAGAAACCACATTCAAATGGTGATTCTCCCTCCGATCATATTTTCTGCTTGTCAGTACATGAAATTGAAACCGTCTCATTCTGCCAATATGTGTTGAGAAATTATGATTACAAGATAAGAAATGCTTAGGAATGAATGAATGGTCTATTACAGCAACAAGAACATAGGCTGAAAAACCTCCATACAAGCACATACAAATGTGTTTCTTTGCCCTTTTAAAGCTGCACTGTGTAACTTTGGGTGTGTCAGAGAAGAGAACATACTCTAAGGTTTATTCTCATAACTGAATAAACGAACTTTCCTCACAGGGGAAATGTGATCCCTGGAACACTGATTGAAGTTAGACAGCTTCCTGAAAAGTTACTGTTTCACTGTTTTTGTTAACAGCAGCAGGGCCCACAGTTTGGTTTACAAACATATTCTAGTCTTATAAGTTTGGTTCCAGGTTCCACAAAATAATTCAGTTTTGATTTATGATGATATAATTATTCAATACTAAGAATTAAATGTAGAGAAATCATATTCTGTAAACTAACTACAGGCTCTGTGAATGTAAATAAATCCCACTCCTCTGAAACTGTGTAGTGCACCTTTAATTAATCTTTCTAGCTGTATGCCATCGTTTTTTCCCTTCACTATACACAGGTGCAACACACACACACACACACACACACACACACACACACACACACCTGGGGCAGTAGTAAATGAGGCATGGTAAGGACCTGTATTGAGGGTTGTGTGTGGATCAGTTTTCCGACACTACGTGACTTTGCATCCGGCCAAGTTCTGTAATGCTTAAGCTAGAACCAGCAGCCTAGAACTCTGTTTACCCTCTCGTACAACTTGGAAAAACGCTTATATTCTTTTTGGATTTTCCCTATTTTGGCAAAGCGTGGTGTGTGTGTGTGTGTGTGTGTGTGTGTGTGTGTTTTGGCAACACACTCTGTACCTGGGAATCATTTATCTGGATTATAAAAAGTCTCGGTGATGTGATGATTTGTTTTATGGTTTACGGCCATAACTCAAAGTGTGCGGTTAATGTACAACAGTTACTTGGAGCATAAGAAAGAGAGAGAGAGAGAGAGAGAGGAAGTGTGTCTGTCTGTCTGTGTGTCTGTGTGTGTGTCTGTCTGTCTGTCTGTCTTGTGTGTGTGTCTGTGTGTGTGTGTCTGTGTGAGTGTGTGTGTGTGTGTGTGTTCTCCAGACAGACTAGATTGGATAGGTCGCACAGGTCCGTTCTTTATCAGCAGAAAGTCAGGAGCTTGAAAGAAGTGTCTGAGATAAGGAGTCGCTGTTTTATCAACTCGCAGTTCAACAGTTCAGAGACTATTATTTCAGGTTGCGTACAACACCCCCTCAACAACCGCACGCGACAGGTCTGTATTGCTACAATAGGACAATGTTTGGAAGGGATTTTAATTCCATCAAATATAATTAAAACGGTAAAAGTGTAGCCCTGTCCAACATGATTTAGTTGGAATTCAGACGGTAGATTATAACGCTGCATTCCATTCCATTCAGTTAAAAGCATTAGCAAACGATAATGCAATCTTGATAACCCTGTTAACCTTAACCTCTATTAAGCATGTTCAATGAGTGTACATTATTTTTTATATATATATATTTTACCTTAAAATGAGCCTTTTATATCTACATAGGAGCAGGGCGTCAACAAAGTTAACTGCCAGACTAGTTTTTATGTACTAAGGCCGTCCTGGGGAAATGCTAGCCTGGTGCTACCAGACCATCGTACTTCATTTCATTTGTACAGAAGGTCTGGAACTGCTGTAATTAGCAAACGTTCACTCACTTGGAGGTGGGTGTCTGTCGAAGTTTAAAACCAGTGCCACTCTGGATTAGCCAACCAATCGCATCACGTTTGGTCGTTACGTGTGTCATGAGCCGGCTTCTGATGGTGCCCTCCAGTTGGACAGGGAACTCGGACATTTCCAATTTCACTACATATTGTAGTCTATGGATCTACCGGTACCTGGCAACGGTAACTTGCTAGAGCCTAACGTTTAGTCATTTGGAGGAGAAAGGTTGTAGGCGTCCGTACTTTCCCGAGCAGATGCACTGGAACACAGACAGGTCGGAACTCGGAACTACCAAGTCGGAAATCCCCGAGTATAAAGGAACGCAGCATTCAACTGAAACTGGAGCGCGACTTCGACGTCTTCGTTCTCAGCCACTCGCTCTGTTCGCTGATTGGACACTCAGAAATTTGTTCAAGCAAAATCCCACTAATACGCCACATCCCCAGACTGACTACTGAAAGGAAAATGAAATTTGGGCGGAAGTATGTGGGCGGGCGGAAACCGGGCTAGGGAAATGCACCTGTTGGAAGACCAAGAAGAAGAAGTTCTATAGAATAAAATAACTAAATACATCTTCACCTTCTTGTCCTTGAAGGCCACCGTAGCTTCTGTAAATTCATTAATACGAAAAAGTTACGCACCGTAGCTTTAAATAATGAGGAATTTAGCTAAGTACGTCTCTCTGTCTCAAGAATACAGCTTCTTTGGATATTCTTGCCAAAATATATCAAATACATCGCCACATTACGTCTGGCGTGTGCGTCTATCTATCGTGCTGTGGCGTGTGTGTTTCCCGGGGGAGGTAGAGGGGAAAAGGAGGAGAGGAAATGCCACCAGCCGACAAGGGAAACTAGAGGCCAGCTAGGAAACTGATAACAAGTCTCACACACAGAATAAGGCAGACAGACAGACAAACAGACAGACAGAGAGACAGACAGACAGACAGACAGACAGAGAGAGACACGCTCACACACACACACACACACACACACACACATACTAACAGACATGCACACAAACAGACAGACTGACAGACAGACAGGGACACACACACACAGACACTGACAGAAAGACACTCAAACACACACAGAAACACAAACAAACAAACACACAGACGGACAGGCACACACAAACAGAGACACACACACACAACACACACACACACACACACACACACACACACACACACACACACACACACACACACACACACACACAGTCTCCCTGGCTTCTCTAAACAGGACGTTTCACATCCACACCCCTCATCAGCCTCATCACTGGTCCAACAGCTTCCACCCGCCTCCTCAAAACATCCTCACAACTTCCAAATCACACACTCTTTCTTGTTACTGCACTACATACTAAAGAACAGAAGAGCTTTAGGGCCACGGGAGAGAAGGAAGATTTATTTTTCATTATGCCGAGAAATGTCTAGATTATCGACAAATACTCCAAAATGCTATTGGAGTTAGTGGGGCATGTGTGTATTTTCAGCATACTACGATGGACGTGCATGTATTGGGACATACTAAATCTTTTTTCTGCCGTACTTAATAGTAGGGAAGTATGGGGATTATGGGTATTGGAATGCAGTCTCACTTTATACTCAGGTCTTTGTTGCCTTTGCTCCAAGCACTTATCAACCGGTTTGATTGACTTCCTGTTGAAAAAGGAAATGGCTGAAAGTGTTGTTAGTCTATGATGCCGTCAGCCAGTAGAACACATACCAGGGCATCAAGAATGTCTAGGCAACATATCTAGACATATCTTAGTCTGAACCAAAATGGCTGACCAACAGATTCCTAAATACCAGTCGCTCTGTCAGTGACAGCTCCCGGCCTACACTTCCGCCCTGTTCCTTTTGATTGTGTGTGTGTGTGTGTGTGTGTGTGTGTGTGTGTGTGTGTGTGTGTGCGTGCGTGCGTGTGTGTGTGTGTGTTCCTCCCTCAGTACATTTTCACATTTGCTCATCTGAACGTCACATGATCAAACAACCAGGAAGTCAGAAGACACAAGAGGAAAGGCATCGGATAGGAGGGAGAGCACGGAAAATCGCATACTCTTTCTTTTTTCTATTCTACATACTACATCCGACGATAAAAAGAATCTAGTTAGGATGCAGTAGGCATGCTATTGGGACATACTTCACTCTCTTATTTCATCATAACATTGCGCCTTGATCTTGCCTCTTGCTTTTATATCCGTCGCATCCCCGTTTGTTTTCATATGGAGGCTTCGTCGATGTGACGTCACTTCACGTGCACACTGGATTGTGGGTCAGAATCGCCCAAATAGGATGCAGTTTTCAACACTAACAATATTGGCCGCATGAAGTAGGACATCCGGGTACTTCTAACCATCCTAAATCTGGCCATAAGAATCGGGACATCCTAAAGCTTTTTTCTACATACTATATAGTAGAAAGTATGCGATTCGGAACGTAACCTTTGTGTCAGT
>CM049417.1:6030000-6037500 GCA_026929865.2 Hyperoplus lanceolatus | reverse complement strand
CGCACACACATGCACACGCACACACACACACACACTGTCTGTGGCTCTTCAGGATTCACACTAATTCAGATAAGAATCTTTCTCATTCCTGCAGCTGGATGCAATGTGTGTGTGTTATGCAACTGATGGGAGATTATATACACACACACACACACACACACACACACACACACACACACACACACACACACTGTCCATGAGGAAGCCCTGAAGGCACTGTCACTCACTCTCAAGGCACAGTAGCCACACACACACACACACACACACACACACACACACACACACACACACACACACACACACACACACACACACACACACACACAAATTGACTAAATGTACAAAAAAAAACTTTATGGCAGCGATTCCCAACCCCCTGTCCATGGACCCCTTAGATATTACATTCTCAAGTCAGTGAGTAAAACTTATCTATATTGCGCTTTCCACAGACAGGGTCACAAAGTGCTTTTACAATGTGCATAGAAAATAAAAGCATAGTAAAAAATACATCTAATCGGGGTGCTCCGGTGGCGTAGTGGATAGAGCGCGTACCATATTGGCTCCGGCCTTCGTTGCAGTGGTCGCGGGTTCGAATCCGACCCGTGGACCTTTACTGAATGTCATCCCCCCTCTCTCTCTGTCTGTCTCTCTGTCTCCCCATTTCAACTCGGTACTGTCTAATAAAGCTTGAAAATGCCAAAAAAAACTACATCTAATAATAAAATGAATTAAAAAACACATCAGTTCAAATGAGCAACATATAAAAGACAGAAGTTACCCAAAAGCTGAGCTGAAGGGGATACAGTCCAGGCCAAAGACATCTGTATTTTTACTTTCTGTATTTTTTTCATTAAGATAATTTTTTGGCATTTTCAAGCTTTATTTAGATAGTACAGAGTTGAAATGGGGAGACAGAGAGAGAAAGAGAGAGGGGGGGGGGGGGATGACCTGCAGTAAGGGTCCACGGGTCGGATTTGAACCCACGACCACTGCAACGAAGGCCGGAGCCGATATGGTACATACTCTATCCACTACGCTACCGGAGATCCCCCGTTGCTGTAATTGTTTGATATAGTCTTGTGTGTGTTCTGTTGTTGTGACCTCCTCTTGCCTCTTGACTGAGCAGAACTTTGGCTCAACTCTGTTAGTGTTTAAATGTGATTTATGAATAAAGTTTTGGTTGGATTGAATATCATTGTTTCCTGATATAAATTCCCCCTTAGACTTTTCCAATTGGCTGCAGCAAAACACATATTAAAAAATTGTTTCTCCCGATATCTCTCTCTCTCTCTCTCTCTCTCTCTCTCTCTCTCTCTCTTGCGGGATATGATCCTCTTCCAACACACACACACACACACACACACACACACACACACACACACACCCCCTCCAGTAAACCGAGGGTCGAAAATCAATACTACTTCTCTACGCCACTTACAACTTCTCGATATTCATTACTGATATGATATTACCCACCACACACACACACACACACACACACACACACACACACACACACACACACACACACACACACACACACACACACACACACACACACACACACACACAGGGCCGCCCATAAGGGGTAGAAAGTGGGAAGGCTTTCTAGGGCCCAGCCACTTGAGGGGCCCATGGTCTTTGGAAGCCAAGAACCTAACTAAACTAAACTTTATTTTTAGATTTTTAGATATTTATGTCCATATCTATTCAGAGTTGGGTGTTTACACAGAGCCGCGGCTTCGCTTACGGCCATTTAAAAAGCAGTAGAAAAGCAGAAATGTTCAAAATGTTTCAGATTGAGCACAGCGGAGTGTAACTGTTTCAAACATAATCCATCCTATAAACCCTTTATGTGCCAAATGGTGAAAAGATTGGGTTTTGATATCAAACAGTTTTGGCTGGATTATATTTCCTGAGTCGTTCCTGCTCAGTGAAAACATATGTACCTGCTACTTGTGTCTGGGTGTGGCTGTGAAAAGTATTTGGACCCCATGAAAAAACAGGTTGGGTACCTTTAGTAGTTCTTCTACATTCTTATAAAGAGGACAGACTAGTTGCTCTGTCATTTTCCTGGGTCTACAAACAGGTTTAAATTATCTCTCCCTCATAAATTTTTGTGAAAAAGAATTTCCGTTTGGGGACTATAACTTCTAAAGGCTTTGACATAAGTCTTCAGGATGACACGGCCAGCCAGGTCTGACCAGTTTTTCACAAACTTGGCCAATTGACCAACCAGCCGGGTCATACCACAATGAAGCTGACAAACATAGGCCAACTTTATAGTTTTGAGGGTAGGTTGGTTTGGTTATTCATGTAGAGAACATAGAGAGTAAATAATATGGATGTAGCATCCGGGCTGACCTCAGTTATTCACACGGCATCCAATAATCCCGGTTTGTGCGCGTCGCCATCTTGTGAGATTTTTACTCCACCTCACTCCTCTTGCCGAAAAGGGGAATCGACGTCACGTCGGGGGGAGGGAGATAGCTGACGTATACCTCCGAGGCAAAGTGAGGGACAACGGGCGGAGAGCTGTCACTCAAGAGATCGCGCCAATATATTTTAACCTCCAAAAGAATAAAAACTAGCGTGGGCCAAAAAAATTCACCCCCCTCAGTGTTGTCATGGAGATATGACGTAAACATACAGACTAAAATGGTTTTGTGGCCCAGGCTGTAAATAGGTTTAATAAGACTTTGAAAACGGCCTGTCTAACAAGTGAGTCAAAGAAAAACTGCTCGTCTTGGCGCCACCCCCAGTGGCACTTTCTGGTTACTACAGTTGTAGGTCACTTCCTTATTGGATGCCGGTAAAAATCGCTGAGGTTGGGGCTTGGTAGAGAACCGCCTTTTTTAATTTGTTTTGAAGAATTTGTAGTTGATGTTGTTTTTTAAGTGTTATTTATTTCAACAATACCACCAACAGATTTCAAATGATTTAATGTCACGTGCAGAAGTACAAAAAAGTGCAATACCGTGCAGTCAATTAGTGTAAATGTATCTCACCAGAATCTAGTAGCATAGACAACGTGCAAATTGTGAAAAAAACGGTTTGCTTTAGTGAATACTAAAGAAGAACAATGTCTCTGTGTGAACTGATTATTTTGTTGAGATCTGTTGATCTGTTAAACAATTGTGTGAGTGTCAGGGAATCAAAATAAATTGGTATGCTGGGCTAAGTCAGAAATGTGCTAATATTTTAAAATGATAATGAGCCCTTGCTCCCCCAACTGTCCCTGCAAGTCCCTGGTTGATAAGAGAGTTAGTCTCTCTACAAATACATGTATGTGTTTAATGAGGGATGAGCACACTCACACTCATTGTTGATAAGAGTAATGGGTAAGGGGGGCCCATTGACTGGAGGTTTTCAGGGGCCTGCACACACACACACACACACACACACACACACACACACACACCGGCAGCAGTTCAACCTTACCCACTAAGACTATGGCATGTGGTGCTCATTATGAGTGCAGCCTCCAAGATACAGTTAGGTAATATCCTCACTAGCAGAATAAATCATTTCTCACACACACACACACCAAGACACACACACACAACACACACACACACACTAAGACACACACACACACACACACACACACACACACACACTTGTACTTATTTGCGCCAACTGCAGATTGCATTTTTTAATACGAGTAAAAACCACACACACACACACACACACACACACATGATGTAACTTTGCTTAAAGCAGATGAAATGACGTGTTATCAAGTGTAAATAAACACAGCATCATATTGCATTCTAGTGAATACCAGAACGACTTGGTGAAAACAGAAAGAACTGTGTGTGTGTGTGTGTGTGTGTGTGTGTGTGTGTGTGTGTGCGTGTGTGTGTGTGTGTGTGTGTGTGTGTGTGTGTGTGTGTGTGTGTGTGTGTGTGTGTGTGTGTGTGATTGATAGTGAGGGAGACGCGAGAGGAGAGGAATGCATCTGAGGCTCTATAGTCAACACTTTTATACTTTCCAGAAGTCTCAATTATTTTCGCTAGATTCAAACGTAATGTTCTGCACATTTAAGCTCCGTACAATAGCAATGCAATGGTTTAGAACAGGGGTTCTCAACCTTCTGCAAGCCGGGCCCCCCCAAAGCTGGGTCATTGCAGTTGGGCCCCCCCCCACCGCCCCTGACAACCCTCCCCCCCCACACACACACACACCACCCTAAGATAGATAGATAGATAGATAGATAGATAGATAGATAGATAGATAGATAGATAGATAGATAGATAGATAGATAGATAGATAGATAGATAGATCTATTATTTTTATTATACAAGGGCTAGGCATAGGACTAGAGTTGAACATTGGGTTTAGGGTTGGGGTCCGGAAACTTCTTATATTTTAACATTAAAGGCATCATTCTGCTGCACTTTAAAAGCTAGTTATGAGATTGTATCAATGAGACACTGAGGAAATGTTTTTTTTTTTTAATCTGAAGAGAAGAAAATAGTAGCCTAAATAGAAACATTTAGAATAGATACAAATGTGTGATTAATTGCGACTTAACTATGACATTTATGTGATTAATCTGAATGCAGATTTTATTTTAAGACTTAATGATTGTAGTTAGTCAGTGAGTGAATGGGTGTGTGTGTGTGTGTGTGTGTGTGTGTGTGTGTGTGTGTGTGTGTGTGTGTGTGTGTGTGTGTGTGTGTGTGTGTGCGTGTGTGTGTGTGTGTGTGTGTGTGTGTGTGTGTGTGTGTGTGTGTGTGTGTGTGTGTGTGTGTCTTACTCACGTGTGTGTTGCAACACAGTTATGGGTACCTAAAAAGCCCACTGAGGCAAATTGCTATTTGTGATATTGGGCTGTGTGAATAAATCTGATTTGCTTTGATTTGATTTAGAAGTTAAAATGTAGTAGCTATGGAAGTATAGTCTTTAAAAAGACTGTTTTGGTTTTGAAGTAGGCAAGTACATCGATATCAAGATTGATAACAGATAGAGCTGGCACAAGCGAACTTGGCAAGAAACTGGAGTGACTGGAGCAATGTGAGTGAAATGCAGTTCAATTTCTTTGCTGTGGGAGTGAGTGAAGAAACAGGGTGGGAACAGCGGCGGCCATGCGCAATTGATTAGCAGCCTGGACGCGGAGTAGGCTTAGTGTGTATTTCCTCTCTGTTCTGAGGCTGCTGCGGGAGGCTACTGAGAGACTAACCGCCCGTGAGTGCTCGTGAACGGGCAGCGGCTCACAGGAGCAGCCGCTGACAATTTTTTTTTTTTTTTAAGATTTAAATTTTTATTTTTTATTTATTTATTTATTTTCATCCCGTAGCGTAGCCTCCTCGCGCCCCCCCGGTAGAGTGTCCGCGTCCCCCCGGGGGGGCGCACCCCACCGGTTGAGAACCACTGGTTTAGAAGATCATTTGTGGAAAGTGCTCATGGTGCCATTCCCCTCTCTGGCCCATCTCATCTCTGTCTCTACAAACTGTCTAATACATACTAAAAATTCAAAAAAGATGAAGAAGATAATTCGTCTAACTTGATCTTACCGTCACGCTATACACACAATACATATAAGAAGCAAAAGAAGTTCTTCAGTTAAACTTGAAAGCGTTAGAAATCAATAGCCACGGTAGCCATACAAGTACACACACACACACACACACACACACACACACACACACACACACACACACACACACACACACACACACACACACACACACACACACACACACAGAAATCAATAGCCACGTTATCAAACAAAACTTCTGATCAAAACACATACAACATTCTTACCAGGTGAATGTCTGTCCTCATAGGACGAACGTACAACACTTTTTGCGTTTTGACTTTTGCAGAGTAAAGAGCAACAGGAAAGGAAACGTGGTGAGATGCTAATCATATTAGCTTCCTCCTCTCTTATCCTTTCATCATTTATTATTAAAAACACACACAAGGGCTCAACTACACAACCAAGTCTTTCAGATACACAGACATTTGGTAACGGTATTTGGCCACGTCAACGTTCCAGACTGAAATAAAGTTCCAGATTCAAATCCAAAAATATAGACAAGCAGGAAATATGAGAGAGACATATGGGCCAAAAGAGAGAGGGGGGGAGAAAGAGAGGGAGAGAGAGAGGGGGGGAGAGGGAGAGAGAGAGAGAGGGGGGGGAGGGGAGAGAGGGAGAGAGAGAGAAATATTAAGTTGTGAGCGCAATGACAGCTGACAGTTGGGCAGAGAAATGGACTGTTGCAGCTGTCTGGTAAAGTGTCACTGGGGAGAAAAAGACAGACGGATAGACAGACAGACAGACAGACAGAGAAAGACAGAGAGGAAGAGAAAGAGATAGAGAGAACGAGAGACAGGGAGAGAGAGAAATAAAGAGAGAGAGGGAGACAGGGAGAGAGAGAGAGAATGCTACATTTCTTCATAAACTTTAAGATTTAGTTGGACTCAGTTTTGTCCATCGTGGCCAAGTGATGTTCCGAAGCAGATTGATTATGAGACCGTATCCTGGTGTCATGACGGTATTTCTGCTATTCTGTGTTTCACACGTCGGCGCTGAAATGTGCACAGCAGCGTTCTGACCATGGGCAATGTAGATTAAAGGTTGCTGGTTATGCAAAGTGCAATTTCAACACTCATATTGGTCCCCAAGGTGTCTAAAACTGTCAATAAAAAGTATGTCTGAAGTGTAAAGTATGAGGAAAAACAGTCATCTCTCTTTTTCTTTGAGACTCTTTTGCAAGGGAGACCTGTTCCCATTCCCACGTTACCATTCACACACACATTCATACACCGATAGCAGCAGGCTAACTATCGAACATTCACACGAGGCAAGGTGGGTAAAGTGTCTTGCCCAAGGACACAACAACCATGGCGGGAATCGAACCTCCAACCCTTTGATCATTGGCCGCTACCACCTGAGCCACAGTCGCCCCCACACTTATGACATCATAGTGGGAGAATCCACACCCGTCTGTGCAATATATATTCTAAATTGTTTCATGAATGTTACAAAGTGCACCTTCAAAGGATTAGTAAGGCAGTCAAGCAGGTTATGAGCAGGTATTTGATAGTAAAATGAATTAGTACTCTGAAGTCGGTCATAAAATGTATTCAGCTCAAGCCCCAACCTCAGCGATTTTTACCAGCATCCAATAAGGAAGTGACCACAACTGTAGTAACCGGAAGTGCCACTAGGGGGGTGGAAGCAGAAGACAGCCATCTCTCATTGACTCACTTGTTAAACATGCCGTTTTCAAAGTCTTATTAAACCTATTTACAGCCTGGGCCACAAATCCATTTTAGTCTGTATGTTTAGGTCATATCTCCATGACAACACTGAGGGGGGTGAATTTTTTCGGACCACGCTAGTTTTTATTTTATCGGAGGTTAAAATGTATTGGCGCGATCTCTTGAGTGACAGCTCTCCGCCCGTTGTCCCTCACTTTGCCTCGGAGGTATACGTCAGCTATCTCCCTCCCCCCTCACAAAATGGCGACACGCACAAACCAGGATTAT